>JAQQSZ010006421.1:0-13596 GCA_028646595.1 Phalanger gymnotis
TTGTTGTGAACTTTGGAGAGAACATGGCTAAGGGTGGTAGGATGTGGGAAGGCATAGATGGGCAGTGATCTACATAGTTTGAACACCTAAATTTGTTGAGATCACAGATCATTTGAGTATTTTAAGTAAAAAGTAGGTTCCCAAGCAGAACCGGGAGAACATTATACACAATTACAGACACATGGTATCTGCGATGACTAACTTTGGTAGACTTGGCTCTTCTTAGCAATGCAAGGTTCCAAGACAGCTCCAAAAGACTCATAATGGAGAGTTATCCACATCCAGAGAAAGAATTACAGAGTCTGCAGATTGAAGCAAACTATTTGCTCTCTCTTTTTTGTTTTTGTTTTATTTTTATTTCTTCCTTCTCATGGTTCATTCCATTGGTTATAATTCTTCTTTACAACTTGACTATTGTGAAAATAAGTTTAATATGAAGGTATATGTAGAACCTATATCAGATTGCATGCTATCTTGGGGGAGGTAGGGGGGAGGAGAGAGAGGGTGAGAAAATTTGGAACTCAAAAACTGGTGGAACTGAGTGTTGTAAACTAAAAATACGAAATAAATTTTAAGAAATTTAAATATGTAGGGTCACAAATAAAGCAATTATATTGAAAAAAAAGAAAGAAAATAGGTCCCCATCACTTAGTCAAAATGACAATGATTATAATTATACTGTCCAAAGAAAAATCAGATGAAAAATGAAAATAAATTTAAATAAAACCCCTTCTCCTTCTAGAAAACTTGTCTGTCCATTGAAAAATAACATGTGAAAATCATATAAGAAACTCTGAGATGAAAAGCTTAAAATCTTCCCTGGCTAATGTCCCTCCGACCTACTTCTTACTTCCTAATTTGGACCTTTTGCTTTTCTTCCTTATCATTTAAAAATACGGTTCCTCATTGTATCACTTCACTACAGTAATTGGTAAACCACATTCACTTGGATTTTTGAGGATTTTATCATGTGTGGTATGCATTCATGTGCACATACAATAAACACATACTTCTGCTCTATTTCTTCCATCAGGTAGGGAGCCCCTCAATGCTAAAAAGGCAGCTGTCTTTCCAACAGATTAGGAACTCCTCCCCCCAAAGAAGCTTGATAGTATGTCTTCCAAACTAGAATGTAACCTGCCCCAAGGAAAGGCCTGTATTGAGCAAGGACCATATTCCTGTCAACATTTTCCAAGGCAGGGACTGTGTCTCCTTGTTTGTATCCCAATGTCTGATGAAAAGTCTTTCATACAAGGACTACATAGTAGAAGGAAAAATAAAGAGGAAAAAAGGAGGGTGAAGAGAAGGTGACAAATTTTTATCCACTGGACGCCAATTCATGGTTCTAGCCAAGAGTGAGCCAGTTGCCCTAGCCGAAAGGAAGAACTTAGACTTCTTTTCTAAAACGTTCTGGGAACCAGCTCAACTCTGAAATGGTTGGCTTAGTAAATGCCTACAAGGGCAATGCAGCTAACTACATTTCCCTCCGAGCCCGGGGGAGACTTTCAACCTCAAACAACTTTATTTAAACAATTTCTTACTTAACGTGGTTTTTCTCATTGCTTCAAATGCAATCACTCCCCACGTTGTAAAGAAGAACAGCTACAGGACACAAAGAACAACATAACCTGTTTTTATTTTAATATCTTCCGGGTCTTTCTGAGCTACCATCATTTGGGCTGTCAGCCCTTCATTGCCTGAGGTGCCTTCCCTGTGCTCTGCCGAGAAAGAATCTGCTTTTCCACTAATGGCACTGTTCGTGCGAGGGGGAAATGCAATTTTCCACTCCATTAGAAGCACTGTGTACAAGGACCTCTTTTCCTCACTGCACACAGATAAGGTCCTAATGAAATTCCATTCACTAAGTATTACAATAGCCAACTCCGCTCCAAAACACAAGTGCTCTTGGGGCTGGGCAAGCAGCTCAGCTAGACGGCCAACACCACTGGACGTCCATGGATAGGCGTGCATAAGGATGAAAAACTTCAGGGTAGACAAAAGGAAATGCCAGAGGCAGGAAGGATCATAAAGACAAAGGTACATATCTACATTTTTTATATCTTTGCTCCATATGTAATTTAGGATTGGTGAAAATTACACGCATTTGAAAATAGCTTTTTGGGGTGGGGGAAGGGTATATTGCCCTTGAGGAAATAAAACTTGAATAGATCCCATGTCAAAGCCTTCAGTTCCTACAGGGCCAGGTAGATGATACAAAGCCAAGAAAAACAGGAAAATAGATATATTGGGCTTATAAATGAGAACCTACAATTGACTAGGCCAGAGCTGAAGGTGTTGACCCATCCAACACAAAGGAGTAGTGCAACCTGAAACAAAATTGTTTAACAAATAGCACCAGTCCTATAACACCATTCCAATTCCCCATTTTCTGCCTCTCTCCTCATACTACATGCCCTTCAGCCACTTAATAGCCCTAAATGAACCTAGAAACTCAGAGCCTTCTACCATGGTACTTTTTGCGGGCTCCTCAGGAAGCACCCCAGATTCTAGTTCTTTATTTCTCTTTATCCCCTTTACAACGCATTCATCCCTTGGAAAGGGCTCTGGATTTCTGGAATAATAACTAATTGTTTATTCAATTATTTTGATTTATGTTCTCTATGGTTGATTTTGGGCTAATACACATGATTATAAACTGACAGAAAAGAGGGAATTATTTATGAAGAAGATATGTCATATATATATATATACATATATATATATATGTGTGTATGTGTATATATATATATATATATATATTCCTGAGTAGAAATCAACAAACAAGAGGGGATAAGTATGATGAAAAGCACTTGAGTGAGGATCAAGAGAGGGAGAAACCAAAGTCCAATTTTTCTGGGAACACATTGTGGTCTACTTGGACTGAAGGACAAAATAGATGGTAAGTCCATAAAAAGTTGGCATAGAAAGAGGATAGAAGGTCTTCAGCTATCTATCTGCCAGAACTCCTTCTAAAAAGGAAGGCAGCTTAGAAACTATCGACTTGCCTTGCTAATAATTTCATCTATCAGAGAGCAGAAGAAGTAAGAACAACTACTATTTTGGATCTAATTTTGATGAATCATTGTTGAAATAAAAACAAAAGCAACCCTGGGAGAAAGTGAACATTCCATGGTAAAAGTTTCTGACAGATAAGAAAGGGAACACTTAGTATAGTTTGATGGACACTCTGGACTTCAGTAGAGCCAATTTTAAAGGGTTCAGAGGATTCAAGAATGAAATCCTGACAGCACAAAGACAAATGAATCTGAAACTGAGGAAAAGGAGAACTATATGAAAACAACCCTATCTCTTACATGAGGAACTCATCAACAAAATCAGATTCTAAAAAAAGACATGAGAAAAATGGAGGAACAAATAAACTGAGGATGAATATGAAGGGTGGCATGATCCTCTAAAAAGGTCAGGAATTCTAAAGCTCAGCATTCATCATGAGATTCCGCTTGTTCTTAAAAAGGGCTTTTTAAGACATGTTGGAGGCAAGGAAAAGATTTAAGAAGAGATAGGACTGTTATTTGGGGAATGGCTGAACAAGCTGTGGTACATGATTGTGATAGAATACTATTGGACTATAAGAAATGATGGGGAGGATGGTTTCAGAAGAACCTGGAAAGACTTACATGAACTGATGCAAAGTGAAGTGAGCAGAACCAGGAGATGATTGTATATAGCAATAGTAATGAGATAAGGATGATGCGTTGTGAAAGACTTACTCTGATCAATACAATGATCCAAGACAATTCTGAAGGAATCGTGAAGAAAAAAATACTACTTACCTCCAGAGACAGAACTGATGAACTCAGAGTGCAAATTGAAGTATAGTTTTCTAACTTTATTTTTCTTGCACTTTTTTTTTGCTGAAAGACTTTAATGAAGTAGAAAAGTTTTTTTTTAGCCAATATGGAAATAAGTTTTTCATGATTTAACATATATTGATTGCTTTCTTGGTGGGTGGGGGAAAGGCCTAGAGGAAAAGAGAAAATTTGGAACTCAAAATTTATTTTTAAGAATGAAGATTTTAAAATATAAAAAAATAAATTTTTAAAAGAATTTTAAAATAACTAATAATTTAAAAAAAGCAATCCTGCTGGTCAGGACATATGCAATAATAATGAAAACTGTTTTACTCAACTACTTTATTTTGTCTTCTTGGCCAAGCAGAGTGATCTTCAGACTGACAAAGATAGGAAAAAATCTACAACAGGGAACTGAAACTCAAGGTAGATAAAGAAATTGCAAGAAAGCAACCTAGCAGCTATCCTCAATGAGTTTAAATCACCAGGCTGTAATACATTGCATCCTAGGGCACACACCAAAATTGCAGATGTGATTGCTGAATCACTGTCAATGATCTTTGAAAAATTGTGGGAAATGAGAGAGGTGTGGCAAGGTTAGAGAAAAAAGAACATTCTTCTCAATTTTTTAAAGGGAAAAAAGGAGGCTTGTTGCAATTATAGGCCTATAAGTTTAACTCCAGTGCCTAGCAAAATTCTAAAGTGTATCATGAAAGGATGTTCTGTTACTACACAGAAAGGGAAGAAGTTAACATTAAGAACCAACAAGCATGAAAGTACAAGGCACATCACACAGAACTCATTTCATTGTATGCAGGGCCACTGGCCTGTTGGTTAGGGAAATGGACTATGCCTGGAGGTCAGCAAGGTATCTGACGAATCTTCTTACCAAATTCTTGTGGAGAAGATAATAAATACTATAGAAGAATCATACAGTTAGGTTGGTTCAAAACTCATTGAATAATAATGTTCAAAGAATGATGGGTTAGTATGCCCATGTCAACTTGGTAGGTGGTCATTTGTGGAATTCTAAAGGCTCAATTCTATACACAGTGTTAGCAGTGACCTGGATTAAGAAATAAATGACAGGACATCAAGTATTTATTAAGTGCCAGACACTCAGCTAGGTTCTCAAAACACAAATACATGAGTGAGAGATTTCCTGCCCTTGAAGAGCTTACATTCTACTAGAGGGATACAATATGTTTAAAGATAAATAAGTAAAAGTTAAGTACACACACACACACACACACACACACACATATACTGTTTGGGAACAGGGGTCACCAATAATTGAAGAAATGAGCAAAGACATTTTGAAGGCAGTGATATATGCTAAGCTTTATTAATAGAGTTGGGACTTCTAAAAGATCAGATTAAAGAGGGATAGCATTCCAGGCAGAGAGGAAAAAAGCCTGTAAAGAATGTGGGAGGCAGAATACTTTGTAGCAAGTAGGAGAATTTGTCCAAGAGGTAGAATACATGGATCTGTTATATGTGTGTGTGTGTGGCTGGGGTGGCAGGGTAATGGGAAAACTGTGTAATCAGCCTGGAAAGAGAGTCTGGAGTCTCACTGTGAAGAGCTTTCAATATCAAACTGTAGACTGTATCTTATCCTAGAGTCAACAGGGAGCCACAGAGGCTTTTTGAGCAGGTGTATGACATGGTCACATCTGTGTTTCAGGACACGAATCCAGAGAGGATCATTAAAATTGTGGATGATAGACCCAAGACCCAAGAAAATCTTGACAGACTAAAATGATGGACTCAATCTAATGAGATGAAGTTTAATAGGGATAAAGTAAAGTCCCACACTTGGCATAAACTATACAAATAAACAACTGAAACCTAAGGATTCCATCTTAGGCTGCATTGAGAGAAATGTAGCATCCAGAACAGAAGGAATGCTATTTTCTCTGTTTGTTCAGCTATCCAGATCATTTCTGTCTGGTATTCTGTTCTTTGACCATATTTAAGGAATGATAATTACAAACCATTGAATCTGATGGAAATCAAACAGAAAAACATTTGTCATCATGTTATATAAAGAGTGGTCAAAGGAATTGGGAATGAGTAGCTAGAGAAGAAAAGATAGAGGAACACATGGCCACTGTCCAAGGATTGGAGGAAGTACTAGGGAGAGGAGCAAGTGGATTTGTTTTTGTTTTTCTTGGTCCCAGAGGGCAGAACTAAAAATAATGCCTAGAAAATGTAGAGAGGACAATTTTGGTTTGAACTACCAAAGAGAAGAATGTGTTCCCTGAGGAGGTGGTGGATTTCTTATCTCTAAAACTTTTCAAGCACAGCCTGAATGGTCAATTGTCAGGAATGTTCTGCTCAAGCAGGGGTTGAGGGTGGAAGGAGATGAAATTTTGGAGGCAATTTCAATTCTGAAATTCTATGATTCGACAAGTTGTACCTTCATTTGGCATCGCTATAGGAAAGTCTTGGAGTCACAAAGCCTGAAGCAAAAGGAACAACTTAGGAGGAATATAAGATTTAGAGATGGAAGGAAACTTGGGGAACATCAAGTCCAATTCTATCTTTTTGAGATAAGGAACCTGAAGCCCAGAGATATCATAGATGAAATGACCTGTCCAGCTATAAATAAACCACAGAGATATACCACACTTGCATTCCTTTGTTTAAAATCTGGTAGAGTTTGAATAACAGACCTAGAAATAGTTCTTAAAATGCA
This sequence comes from Phalanger gymnotis, assembly GCA_028646595.1. Taxonomy (NCBI): domain Eukaryota; kingdom Metazoa; phylum Chordata; class Mammalia; order Diprotodontia; family Phalangeridae; genus Phalanger; species Phalanger gymnotis. The sequence continues at coordinate 6,511 of JAQQSZ010006421.1, forward strand.
TTCCTGAGTAACAAGCCCTCTCTACCCTAATGACCTATTACAGGCTGAATATATGTGCCAAGGTAGGTATCATACCACTGGGAGGCTGCTAGAGCATCAGTCAGACTCTCCACTCCAGGCTTCCTCCAATTCAGCCATCTTCCCTCCCTCCTGTCCTACTGGAATCTTAGACTTCACCCTTGGAACCACTGTGGTCTGTGATGGGTGACCTTTTATTTTGTCTTGCCCAGATTCAGACTTCCATTTGGCCATTTCCACATCATGTTGCCCTAGGCATACCCCCTCTCCCAGCCCCACTTTATGTATTATCTTCCTTCATTAGAATGTAGCTCTTTGAGGGTAGAAATTTTCTTGCTTGTATTTGTTTCTCTATCTCTAGTCCTTAGCACAGTGCCAGATACATAGCAAGCACTTCATAAAAGTGTTCATGTTTCTCTCTGTGTCTCTGTCTATCTCTCTCATGCTTCCTCCTCTCTCTTATCTCCTTTTCTCTTCTCTCCTCTCCCCTTCCTTCCTTCTTTCCTTCCTAACTTCCTTTCTTCCTTCCTTCCTTCTCTCCTTTCTTCCTTCTTTCTTTGCTTCCTCTCTTCTTCCCTTCTTCTCTCCCTCACTCCCTTCTTCCCTCTCTCCCTCGCTTCCTTCCTTCCTTCCTTCCTTCCCTCCCTCCTCCCTTCCTTCCTTCCTTCCTTCCTTCCTTCCTTCCTTCCTTCCTTCCTTCCTTTTTCCTCCTTCTCTTTCTCCTCCTCTTCCTCCTCCTCTTTCTTCTTCTTCTTCTTCTTCTTCTTCTTCTTCTTCTTCTTCTTCTTCTTCTTCTTCTTCTCCTCTCTCTCTCTCTCTCTCTCTCTCTCTCTCTCTCTCTCTCTCTCTGTCTCTGTCTCTCTCATTCAGCTCCTTCTTCCCCACACTTAATATGAATCTCAACTGGTGTATTTTTTAGAATCAAAACTATGAGAAACAAAACAGAATAGCTAAGAATGCATTACTTCATTGAAGCTGTACTCTATTGCTCCATCATGGGTTGCAAGTCATTCTGTAGTCCAAAAGGAGATGCCAATGGAAGACAAAATCAGATAGGTCTTATTAGTCTGGAAAGGCTTAAAGGACAAACCTGACTATAGAATGAGTCCCTGTCATTTGAAGACACCAAAGCTTGGTGAGGGTCATCATGGGATGGATTTTTTGGGGAGGAGAAGGATATTAGTAACACAAGTAGTAACTGTCTATTAATGAAAGAATGGTGAACTTTGCATTCTGTATTGGTGCCATAAGCATCTGCAATGATGTAGCCATAGCTCTTTAGAAGCATTTTATTCACAGGATCAGAGAAACCTTAGTTGATACCTGAAGGGGAAATTAGAGGTTATCTAGTCCAACATCCTTATTTTACAAATGAGGAAATTGAGGTCCAGTAGGTTAAGTAATTAGCCCAAGTTCGTACAGGTAGTAAGAGGCAGACCTAGGATTTGAACCCACCTCATCTAGCCCCAAATCCAATCCTCTTTCCAGTATACAATGCAGCCTCCCAGAAAGGAATCTATTAAATATTAAGACTTTGTATGACTGTTTTGTTTAATGTAAAACAATAACAAACAGAAGAAGAAGGGAAAAAAGCAAATGAAAGTACTGTTCATTCTGACTGGTCATCATGAACCCAGCTGCCACTTGCCAAAAAAGCTTTCCTGATGGTTTGGATCAATATTGGCCTTATGAAGTAATTTTTTTATTTCTGTTCAAAAACCTCATTGTGTTCTGTTTAAATGTATTTTAAATGCTAAATTCCTCTAACCCCAGAGCAGAGGTTTATAATTTATTGTGCTTGTTGACAAGGAGACAAATTGTACATAAATGCAAGGCAAACATGAGCAAAGAAGAGTGGGTTAAGGCAGGAGTGGGGAAGTAACTAAGAAACTACCTTCTGATTGGGAAAAGATCATGACTGTGGTTCATGCAGGCTAGCAAGCATTGTCTACTGCATTTTTTCCTCCTCTTTCTTTTCTTCTATGAAGCAAAAGAGGTTACAGAGGAGAGTGTCACCACACATACCATTTTCTCTGTGGCTATAGCTATGGCTGGCATTAAATTACCACATGGTTTCTTGGACCATGACCTCCCAATTCACAGTCCACAAAATTACCAAAAAGCAGAGGATTGAGACATAAAGTGAAGAAAGTCAAAATCACAAAGGACAGTTGAGAAGTCACAGTGACATCATCACCCACTGATTAAAATGACAAGGCCTTCTCACCAAGGCATACAAAAGAGAACGAGATTGTTTCTCCAACATGTTCACTGCTTCCCAAGAACTAGTTCATTTTTACTTCAACAGGTTGGCAGAATAAAATGTAGTTGGTCATCCAAATGAATTTCCATTGATAAAATGTTGCCCTATGGTACCAGCACCAAAATCAGCAGGGACACCCCTACATTTTCATTCTTTCAGCAAGTCCATAAGTTATTTTTCTCCAGAGAACATCGCTTCTTTACTACAGCACAGGACTGAGCCTGAAAAGTATATCTCTAAGGTTGGAAGCTGTCCTTATCACCATCATCATTCTTGCAGAGCTTTGAATTTTTTCAAAGTACACTCACAGCTCTGATCTCTGATCCTCCAAATAAGACTGTCCTAAAATCATCAAACCTGAGTTCCATGGAGTCCAACACATAACTAGGTAAGAATCCCCTCTTACGATAAATGTTACAGATGGTGAGCCAATCGCTACCTGAAGATCTCCAAGGAAGGGAGTTAACTCCCAAGGTATCTATCCCAGGGATGTTCTGTTAGAAATATTTTCCAAAGACTTATATGAAGGGATAAAAAGTGATGGGAGCAAAACCAGAACTAAGTATATAGTAACCACAACATTCTATAGATAAACATTTTTGAAAGACTTAGGAACTCTGATCAACACAAATTCAAAGGATTCATGATGAGACATATTATGTACCTTGAAAGAGAGAGACAGAGAGAGAGAGAAAGAGAGAGAGAGAGAGCTAATGGATTCTAAGTAGAGATTGAAGCATATTTTCTTTTCTTTTCTTTCTTTTTTTGACTGGGCCAGACATGGCTAATGTAGGAATTTGTTTTGACTCTATGCACTTGTCAAAGTTTTGTTTTTTTGACTTCTCAATGGGTGGAAAAGGGGATGTAGGAGGAAGAAAATTCAGAACTGAAAATAAAATTAAATTGAGCTAAAAAATAAAGTATTTTTTTTCTAAGTTTACATTGGCCTTTTGCACTTTTGACCCGGGCCTCCAAGCTGTACCTATGGGGGCCAGGTAGGACAAATCTAATCCATCTTAGAGATGATTGCCTTTCATATATTTGAAATCAACTTTAATGACCGGCCTAAGTTTTTAGTTTTTGCTATCCAAATGATTTCCATTAACACAATTTCTCCCCACTGTACCAGCAGCAACAACCTGACTATTGCTTATTTTTTTTCTTCCTTTAAGTCTTCCCTTCTCCAGGCTGAGCATGCCTAGCTCCTTTAAAAGACCAGTTTTCATGTGTTATGATTTGAAACCTCTTCACCGCCATGATTACTTTCCTCTGGATACACTCCATCTTATCAGAGTCTTTCTAAAAACCAACGGGTGCCCAGCACTGGACACAATATTTTAGAGGTGCTCTGCCCAGGATGAAAGAAGGTGAGACTATTGCCAATCTGTATATAGACCTACACATCTCAATATAGCTGAAGCTCATTTTGGGTTTTTTAGATGCCATCCCACACTATAGACTCATTGAGTATGTAGTCCAACAAAAACTCCTGGATATTTTTTTTAGATTAATTCCAGTTGAGGCACGACTCTCACATCTTATACTTGGAAAGTTGATTTTCCTGAACCCATGTGTAAACTTTTACATTTATCCCCACTAAATTTAATCTCACTAAGTTAAGTCAACAAGAATTTATTAAGTGCCTACTACATGCCAGGCATTGTGCTACATGCATTAAATTCAACCCAGTGTTGTAGCCTGTCAAGAGTTTTTTCAATTCCGATTCCAAACGCCAATGTAGTAAGTGTACAGCTTAGCTTTAATTCATCTACAAATTTGATAAGCATGCCCTCTTTGTCTAAGAGATTAATTAAAGCGCTCAATAGCCCAATGTCAAATACAGATGTCTAGAGCAGTTAACTAGACACTTTCAGGTTGACATCAAACCATTCATGTCTACTCTATGGGTCCAATCTTCTAACCAATTCTGAATCAAAATTGCTGTATTACTCTAGCCTACATCTCTCCAGCTGGTCTCCAAGAATTGCTTAAGAGGCTTTGTCAAATAACTGCTAACACCTAGGCAAACTATATTTGAAGAATTCTCCTGATCTACCTACTAGCCCGATAAACCAGGCCAAAATAATGAGACTATCTTTCTCTACCTGTTCATTATAAAGCTATGTGAATTCTTTGTGATTACAATTTCTTTTTCTAAACATTCACTAACTATCCATTTAATATATATTTTAGAACGTTGCCAGAAACAAAATCAACATCCGTGATCAATACAGATTGCAGATACCAATCTCTTCCCCTGATAACTGAACTGGAAAAAAAAAATCTAAAACATTTTTCCTTCTGCATTTAGAGTGGAATGAGCATTTATCAAGCACCTTCTGAATGCCAAGTACTATGTTAAGTACTTTACAAATATTATTACATTTTATTCTCACAACAACCCTGTAAGGTAGGTGCTATGATTGTTTGACAGCTGAGAAAAACTGAGGCAGACAGACATTGAGTGACTTGCCCAGGGTCACATGGCCAGTGAGGGTTTGAGGCTGGATTTAAACTCAGGCCTTCCTGGCTCCAAGCCCAGCAATCTATGCACTGTAGCTGCCTTTCCCATTTGCCAGGATCTTCAGGGATCACTGACAGCAGCTTAGCAATAATATCCACCATTTTTTTTTCAGTACCTAAGGATATAGTTGATCTTGGCTTGGGGGCAGGGAAAGAGGACCTAGGTAATCTCTTACTATCACTCTTCTTATTTTCAGTAATGATTCCCTATTAGCCATTTCTGTTCTGCTCTTTCCAGGTAAAGGTAAAAAGCTGGAAATAAGCATTTATTAAGCATTTGCTACATGCCTGTCACTGGACTGAGGGCTTACAGATACAATTATAAGCAAAAGGAAAGACAATTCTGCTCTGAAGGAGATTATATTCTAATGGGAGAAGACAACACACAAAAAGGGAGTTGGGCAGGTGAAAGTTACCCCTACAGGGGCATGGTGGTAAAGTCCTTAGACTCAGAAACACAGCCAGGAGGGGAATGAAGAATGACCAATCTGGGCCCGTTCCAAAATGGAGGCCCTGTAAGGAACTCACCCATGGCAAAAGAGGGCCAAGATAGTGGCAGTATGCAAAATGAGAGATAATCAGCTGTGCCTTTTCTCCATCATTGTTATTGTCCCATCCAGCCTGGGCAGTGGTCTCATGGCATCTTTTGACTTTCCTATTTTCCCCAATGTAACTCAATTTTTCTTTTGCTTGTTGCTATCTTTAGCATTCTTTGCCAGTCTCTTTTCATTGTGAGCTTTGGCACTCTTGACATTCTTTTTAGAGAACTATTCCATGCTTTTATATTTGTTGTCTACCTACCTCTTCTTGCTTCCATCTTCAATATATGATTTTTTTTGTTTGTTTTACAAAATCCAAGTGGGTTGTCAATGAGTTCTCTCTACAACCACATCTGTCTCTTTAGTTAGTTTCCCCTTTTCATCTTTATCAGGGTGATGTCTTTTGGTGATTTCACAGTTTTCTTCTTGAAAACATCCCATTCCTCCCTGTTTCACTTCTGTACAATTTTAGGCCACAGGTGGTGCCCACCTACTCTCTCCTTAAAGCCTTTGGAATCTCCTTTACTAAAATCTAAAGTACATGCGAGCCTATGCATGAGTGTTCTCTTTCTTTAACCCAAATTCCAATCTGGAGGAGTCACTTGACCTCAAGATTCCCATTACAGATATATCAGTTTGGTGGATCATCTTATTCCCATTTTCCTAGAGGAGTAAACAGAGACAAGTCACAAAGTATTATTGCCCATTTTCCAAGAAAAAAGTTGCTAAACAGAATGGTTCTAGTTTCAACTTCTGATGCCAAAGGAAAAAGGGTTAGTCCACAGGCAGGTATTGTTTAAAGACAGAGTGCCCACAAAATAGAGCTTTATTTGGACAAGATTTTATAAGAACACATTTACAGTGAACAACATGGCACACCTGTACTCTGGTTTCCCTCAGAAAAAATTTACTTCCAATTAATTCCTCGAGTAAACAAGAGCAAATAGATAGATGCATGAATGAAAGACCTTTGCACACTCAGCTCACCGCGAATTTCAGATACTTCTGCTAGTAAAGGACCCTCATCTGGGCACCCCAGCAAATCCCTACAATACTAAACAACTCAGTCTTGCTTACTTCAGTCTTTACCCATGTCCCCGACCCCCTACCCATCACATTATCCTGTCTTTAACCTCAATGGTTTTAATGGGTTCTAACAGCATCTAGATTGTAGGTTTCAGTTGGTGTGTGTGTGTGTGTGTGTGTGTGTGTGTGTGCATGTTGACAAATAGGAATAGGGAGTTAGGAAAATTATCTGGAAAGGAAAGTGATTTTTCCTCTGGAGATGCAGGGGAGTTATAGAAGGTAGTTCACAGTAATTCAGCTGAGAATTGACCAAAGGCTATTGTGAGACAAAGGCTGTGCGAAGCAGTCCCTAAGAGAAAGCAATTAGAAATCCAATTCCCTGACTTCAAGGAGCTTTCAGTCCATTTGGAGAAACAAGAATGATTGTCCCAGCTCTTTCTACCTCAAAAAAGAAATAGAAAAAAAACATTTCAAAATCTGGCAAGAAACAACCTATTCTGCCAGGATACATTGTATAAACTATTTATTTTATTGAGTAAGGAAAGAAATGACATACATTATTTAAAGAGAACAGGAATTACTTTTTTTAAGTATTCTTAAATATTTATTTTACTCTTATATTTATTGATGCATTTTGTTTTTTGCAGTACAGTCATTTCTGAAAAATTCTTCCACCAATTCTCCACTCAGAAAGCAGGCCCTTCTAACAAAAAAAAA
>JAQQSZ010006422.1:0-13596 GCA_028646595.1 Phalanger gymnotis
TATTTTCTTCAGTATTTTTTGGGTCTCCTTTAGCAAGTTATTGACTTGGTTTTCATGGTTTTCTTGCATCATTCTCATTTCTCTTCCCAATTTTTCCTCTACTTCTCTTACTTGCTTTTCCAAAAGCTTTTTGAGCTCTTCCATGGCCTGAGCCCAATTCATATCTTTCTTGGAGGCTTTTGATGTAGGCTCTTTGACTTTGTTGACTTCTTCTGGCTGTATGATTTGATCTTCTTTGTCACCAAAAAAGGAATCTAGAGTTTGAGTCTGAGTCTGAGTCTGTTTTTGCTGCCTGTTCATATTCCCAGACAACTACGTGACCCTTGATTTTTTCAGTGGGGTATGACTGCTTGTAGAGCAGAGAGTACTTTGTCCCAAGCTTTAGGGTCCAAGCACTGCTGTTTTCAGAGCTACTTCTACTCCACCATCACCCCAGGCTCTGTCACAGCAGTGCTCCTCCTCTCCCAAGAACCGCCAACCAGGACCACAATTCAGATCCAAGCAGAGCACAATAAGAGAATTTGCCTTTGTGCCCACAAAGCACTCCTTGTACTCCCACTCTAATCTGCTGCTAGATTCCTCCCATGGTGTGAGCCAGGGAAGCTACTGATGCTGGTGCTCTGGAGGCAGCCTCAGGAGCTTCCTGCCACTGCTACTGCCACCGCTGCATGACCTCCTCCACCCTTAGAGCTGGCAGCCAGACCACTTTGAACTTAATCCTGCAGTTTCTTCCTAACCTGCTCTTTGGCATTTGTGAGTTGAGAAGTCTGGTAACTGCCACAGCTCACTATTTCATGGCCCCAAGGCCTCTCCCAGCTGGCCGACTCCAGATCCGGTCTGTCCCAGCGTAGCCCATGCTGGGCTGCCCTCTGCTCTCAGCACTGTTCAATAGACCCTTCCCAGCAACCATCTAGGCTCTCCTGGGCTAGAGATCGGTTTCCTTCTGCTATTTTGTGGGTTCTGCAGCTCTAGAACTTGTTCGGAGTCATTTTTTACAGGTGTTTGGAGGGATTTGGGGAGGGGAGCTTAAGCAAGTCCCTGCTTTCCTGCTGACATCTTGGCTCCACACCCCCCCCCATCCGGGTTTTCAAAGACCCAGGGGTCTCCTTAATGGCTATCCATAGTCTGATCTAGTCAAATCACACAAACATTCTTCCAAAAAGTGAGCCCTCAGAGTAAAACCTCATCTCAGAGTATATATACCATTTTCAGAACCAGAGGGCATCACAACCTATGACTCAGTGCCTATTTAGAAATTAGTAAAAGGTGTGAGCCTTCCTACAAACAAGCCTCCTCTAATCAAGCTTCCCTTAATGAGCTCCAAATGAGGCCTATTAATAGGTGGGGGATGATCTTCCCATTCAATTAACTTTCCAAAGCCACATGTGACCCTCTAGGTCCTCAAGTGCAGCCCTTTGACTGAACCCAAACTTCACAGAACAAATTGCCTTAATAAAAGGATTCATACTGTAAAACTCGGACTCAGTCGAAAGGCCATATCCAAGGACCTTGAAGGCCGCAGTTTCCCTACCCTGGCACTAAATCAAAAGAAATTAAAAAAAAAAACAACTTCAAGAGAAATATGGTATGCAATTAAATCAACTACAGCTTGAACTATTTAAACAAGCTACAGATACTAAAAATGGAAAATAGATAAAAGAACATTTTTTACAAAAAATCGTAAGGATTACCATCATTTTCTGCAAAATGTTTAATATAAATAGATCAACAAAAAGAGGAGACCAAGAGAGCCCAAAAGCTGCCTCAGGAAGAAACATTTTGCCAGTTGAGGAGATATGGCAGCTGAGGGCAACACAATTTAAACATAAACTTGTTTGTAAGATCTTTTGGGGAAAAAAGTGGTCAAAGACCATGAGCAGCATCACTTTGAAAAGTACCAAGAAATACTGGAGAGAGAAATGACTTTATGGAAAAGTTGGCATGAAAACTAATTAAGCCATGGTATTCTTTGGATATTTAAGGATGAAAATAAAAGAACAACAAATAGACCCCAAAAGATTCTCTGAATCTCAATTCCTGCCTGTAGAAGAATCCAATAGAGAAAGCATATCTGAATGAGGGCAACCCACTTTTTGGCACTGATAATATGTGAGTGTATGTGACTATTAAAGGTAAGCACTTGGTGCTTACCAAAGGGCACTTAGACCCTTTTCCTTTTCACTGCTTCTTAGTTCTCCCACCATCTTTTCTTCCCCTTGCTTTTATTTTCTCCCTTTTATTGCCTCTGTAATAAAAGCTACCATCATTTCTAAGTCATGTGATTTGGTGCCCCCCCTTCACTGTATAATAATCCAAGCTGCTACCGTATATATTATATTTGAGATACTTATTAAAATAAATGTTCTACTGGAATGGGAGCTTTGATCAAGCTTTAATTTGACTTACATTTAAGTCCTAAGTACGTGTAAGCGATCGCCTATTCACAAAATGACATTTAAAAGTGTCTGTTCTTATATGGCTTATAGTGTATTTTTTCTTGATAAAATAAGGGAGTAAATAAGAGGAAGAATGGAGAGACATCTGGACCAGGAAGTCAGGAGAGTTGGATACAAATTCCAACTGTGTCCAGGAGAACATTATTTGCAACGAGTTATCATAATTGGTGTTAGAAACTTGAACCATTGCAGGACCATTACAAGTTTAATTAAACTGTTTTATGGGGTTTATTTTTCATTGTCTTCTTTTTTTTTAGTTCCCTGCAGAGCCTAAGGTTCCTAAGATGCTGGGGGCGGGTGGGGCAACTCTCCAAATCTGTCTGGGCTCCAATATCCTCTGTAAAATGAGGGGACTGAACTAGAGGACCCCAGACATCCTTTTTAGCTCTGAATCTAGCTCTAATATAGGATTCACAACCTAATGTGCCTGGGCACAATGGAAGAGAGGGGGAAGGGGTCTGCAAAGGCAACATGGTGCAAATATGGATCATGATAAGCACCATGGAAATAATGGAAAAGCAAAAGTGTCATTATCATCCATTGATTCAATAGAAGAGATGGGGAAGTTTTTTGAAATGAGGTCACCTATTCATGTAAAACAAAGGCATGTGGAGATGAAGTGTGTTAGCAGAGGTGAGCAGAAGCTGAAAGTTAACCCAAAGTTAACCCCAAGATAGTGTGGAGATTCAATCACCGCCCTACCAGAATAGGACAAATGTCAAGGTCTAAGGATGCAGTGAGAGGTACATTGTATGCTTATCAAAGAAGCAATGTGTTTTGTTGCTACAAAGTACCCCATGCTCTAATGTTGCTGCTGCTGGATAATGTCTCCGTGGGAAACTAAATTCTGCAAGGACAGCCAATCTGTATTGGTAAACAAATGAATGATAGTTATTTATGCACAGTATGTCTGCCTAATTTCTGACTGATTTCTTACTCCCACAAAACCTGAAATAGCTTGCTACTCCTCCTTGGTTTAAAAGTGTCTTGACAGCTCAGAAGTCGTGACTCTGTTAACCCAGTGGTATTCACACACACCTTCAAGGCAACACAGTTTTGGGTTTTTTTTTTTTTTGGTTAGTTAAAGGTTGCAGGTTTTCTGCCCCGCCACATAAATTTCTTCTAGGGATTTCCTCCCTTCCTCCCTCATCCTTCATCTACTCCCACTTTATGGAAAGAAGCAAGAAAGGAACAAGAGTAGAGAAAGACTGGAAACATTCAATTTCATTAGCAACATTATGCAATGGGAAGAGGAAGTTAGGAAGGAAATTAAGAGGGAAGAAAGGAAGGCAGGAAGGAAGGCAGGAAGGCAGGAAGGCAGGAAGGCAGGAAAGAAGGAAGGAAGGAAGGAAGGAAGGAAGGAAGGAAGGAAGGAAGGAAGGAAGGAAGGAAGGAAGGAAGGAAGGAAGGAAGGAAGGAAGAAAGGAAAGAAGGAAGGAAAGAAGGGCACTGTGCCAGGTACTCTGTTATACATTTTACAAACATGTAATTTGATCCTCAAAACAACTCTTTAAAGTAGGTGTTATTATCGTCCCATTTTACAATTTAGGAAACAGGTAAATATTGTCAAAGTGCCCAGGGTTACACAGCTAGTCTGAAGCCAGATTAGAACTCAGATCTTCCCTGACTCCAGGCCCAGAGATCTATCCATTGTGTTCCAGCCTAGCTGCCTCAAAGAAGAGGACTAGACCTGGAATCTGGAGATCTGGGTTCAAATACCAATTTAGATGCCCACTAGCTGTGTGGACTAGGGCAGATCACTTTATCCATAAGCCTCAATTTTCTCGTTTGGGAAATGGAAATATATCTGACCAGAAAAGGAGCTAGACCATACAGCAAGAAGGACAGATGAAGAATGGACAGCCCCAAGTGCTAGCACTTATGACATGTTCAAAAAACTAGTGAAAAGTCTCTGGCACATTGGGTAGGTCCTCTCTGAGGGATATTTAGAAAGCCATGTACCAGTAACACACAAGATGAGAAAACATGAGTGGATTTTGATCTTTACTTACTAGGAGTGGCATCCACATCAAAGAAATCACACAATCCATAGATGTATCAAAAGGGAATAAAACTATCTGCCTCACCTTTCTCACAGAGGTTATTGTGAGGATGATACAATGTGTTACACAAATGGGTTGCTATCACTAAATCCAAGCACCTGCTTCCTTGGTTAGGTTTTTCCATAACTGTTCTCCCTGACCCTGCCCTCCAACTCCATGGAAAAGGAGAAAGAAAGAAGAGAGGGGTAGGTTGCCATTGTCCAAGACACTTGGTGTGAGATACATGTGTGTTTACTCTCTTTGTCTCTCTGGCTGGAATGGATTCTCATTTTCTCTGCAACAACTTGGCTGTATTCTCTATTGTGGCGTATACAGAACCATGTCTGAGCAGTATTGTGTCAGCCACTTATTTTCTACTGATGGGGCATGAGCCTAGAATTGGGCAAGCACACATGGGACCATATTAAATAATAAATATGGGACCTAACTTCCAGGATTTGCAAATATCATTGAGCCTTGAAAGCCTTGCCCTCATGTTAAATAGAGCTGGCACTTAAAAGTACCCAGACCTGAAAAGAAACCAACCAGTAGCTAAGGGAGGATGCCACCAGGTGGTATGCAAGAATTATTTCTAGACAACTCCAAAAGACTCATGATGAAAAATTCTACCCACATCCAGAAAAAAACAACAACTATGGAGTCTGAATGCAGTTCAAAACATACTATTTTCTCTCTCTTTTTTGTTTGTTTTTTCTTTCTTGTAGTTCTTCTCATTGGTTCTAATTCTTCTTTACAACATGATTAATGTGAAAATATATTTAATATGAATGTATATGTAGAGTCTATAATAGATCGTGCTCCATCTTGGGGTGGGGAGAGGGGAGGGAGGGAAAGAGAATTTGGAACTCAAAATCTTATGGAAGTGAATGTTGAAAACTAAAAATAAATTAATAGTTTTTTTTTAAAAAAAAGAATTATGTTTAGTTTTCCTGCTTATAATTTCATTTTAAGAGTAAAGACAATGTCTTGTGAGTAGTGAGCATTAACAGAAATCACACCTGAGAAAAGAATATGGCATCAAGGCCTATGTTATTGACTTGGTAACGTAATTTTGGATAACACTTTGGTTTTTACATAGAAGGATACCTTTGGCTGATTTTAGGGTTCAATGGGATCATAGATTTAAGCTAGAAGGAATCTCCAAGGCCTTCTAGACCAATCTTTTGATTTTACAGATAAGAAAACTGAGACCAAGAGAAATTACGTTTAAGGTCATACAGGTAGGAAGGGTCAGAGGTAGAATTATGATCAATTAGCAACTTCAGGGGAAAATGGATGCTTTGATTACTATAATATTCTGGTAAACTGCCAGTCAACTAAAACTCCTTTTTCGTCTTGCCTCTTGGTGAAAATCTTTCTAAAATGTCTTAGTCCATTCTCATGCTTTACCAAATACAGTATACTGAACATGATGGCATCTGACAAAGCCTCAGTGTCATGATTCTGAATATCAGTTCTCTTTGTATAGTACAGTAAAGGCATATCATACAATGGGCTGAAAATGGGCTGAATCTGTAATGATCCCCAACTACATAAATTAAAAGTTGTGCGTCTTCCCACTCTACTATGAATGGATTCTCTTATGATCTGCCTTTCTCTTAAAAGTAAAGTTTTTAAAATGTCCAGTTAGAAGTGTGTTGGCCAGTAGAGCTCTAATTGACCTGTGGCTTAACTGTACATGAAATAAACACCCTTTTACATTTTGTCTTTGGTGCAAAAATTCTACAGCCTAGAACACTTTTGGGTTCCTTTACCACCATCATTTTTCAGCTGCCTGACAACACTGTTAGGTTATCAGCAAAATGAAGGAAACTGAAGACATTGAGATCTCTCTAGGTACATTAGGTCCTTCTGAAGAATTTTTCTGTAGAAGAAGAATTGCAGTGTTGATATTAACTGTATACTTAAAACTCTAAAAATGTAAAAAACTGTAATGCTTCCTAACTGAGAGAAGGCATTATGACCATCTCTAATCCAATAGGAGGCGGGTAAACCAACTGTTATTGGGCACCTTTTTCTCTTTCTATTTCTTCGTACTAGGTGAAGAAAATAAAAAAGGGTCACAGACCTAGAGCTGGATGGAACTTCAGAGGTCTCCTCACCCAACTCACTTACTTTACAGACAAGGAAACTGATGCCTATGAAAGGTTAAGCCTTTCCAAAAATCACTGAGCAACAGAGCCAGAATTCAAATCTCGACCTTCTGTCTCAAAGTTTAGCAGTCTTTCCAATGCACCATGTAGTTCCTGACCAAATAATGCCTTTTGAAAAACATCATTTGTTGTTAGTCTTGTCAGTTGTTTCAGTTGTGTCCAAATGTTTGTGACCCCATTCAGGGCTTTCTTGGCAAAGTTAATGGAATGTTTTGCCATTTCCTTCTCCAGCTCATTTTATGGATGAGGAAATGAAGCAAACAGGGTTAAGTGATTTGCCCCAGGGTCCCACAGCATATTAATTTCCAAATATTCCCAGATCAAAGAGCCTTTCTCTGTTTCAACAATCCAGCTAGCGGCTTCTGTGGGGGGGCAAAATCCACCAACAACCAGCACCCAGAAAGCTGCCAGCACCCGCCAAAGCACAGGTTCTTTTGATCTGCCTTAATAAGGAAAGCAAGGTTAAGAGATTGGCAAGCTTACTTTAATTCAGCACACAAATATCATTCACTTAGTTCAGGGAAAAAAGCCAGCACCCTGAACTTCAGAGCAAATTACAAACAAAGTACAAACATCAACAGACAGACCCAGTACAATTCATAGTTACCAACATCTAGGTTCAGACTGGGGAGCTCAGAACAAGGGCTGGCCTAGAGTCATGTGCGCCACCACTGTTGCAGCAAAGAGCTCCAAGGAAGAGGAGGCCAACCCCTGGTTTTTATATCTTTGTTAGTGGCAGGGGTGAGTCACACACGCGACTCACCCACGTGACCTAAAATCGTCACAAAGAGGCAGACTTAAACCCACGTGGTCTAAGAGCCTCTGCTGTCCCAGACATGTAAACTAGGCCTTCCTGGAGTTAGCCCCACCTTGGGCCCCACCTTAGTTGCCAATCCACACCCACATAGGTTTTACACCTGAAAGGGGTTTGGGCCTGGGGCTTAGCATGAAGCAAACAAAAGCCAAACTCTTCAAGGGCACTTGTTGAACTAAGGAGCCCATTTTGCTTACCAACACATCCTCTTAGAATAAAGATTAACAACAAAAAAGAAAAAAATTGTTCAGTAAAACCAACTGACATTTTGAATGCATCTGATAGTTACAACAACAATAGCTAATATTTGTATAGTACTTACTATATGCTATGCATTTTACATTTGACCCTCACAACAACCTTGGAAGGTAGGTGCTACTATTATCCCTACTTTACAGTTGAAGACATTGAGGCAAACAGAGATTAAGCGACTTGCCCAAGGTCACACTGCTAGAAAGTGTCTGAGGTTAGATTCAAACTCAGGTCTTCCTGAGTTGATAGGATATGATGACATACATGACATTCTACACTCATAGAACCCCACCTCACCAACAACAGGAAGAAGGTACATTTTCTCATCTCTCCTTTGGGGCCAAATTTGGTCATTATAATTATATAGTATTCAATATTCAGCTTCATTTTATTTGGTTTCTTTTAGGCATCTTTTTCAAGAGAGATGAGTTATCCTTCTCCCCTTCCCTCCTAGCCCATCTAAATTCTAAGGAGATAAGCAAAACTAGTATAGATTCAATATTGGATTAATGTTTCTTATTCACTTTAGGTCAAATATGCAATATACAATTTTCATTTTTCACGTGTTGAATGTACCCTTTATATGTCACAGTCTCTTGAATAATCCATGTGTACAGTAAGTATATCTTGGAAAACTTATGCTTCTGCATATAACCACTGTATCAAAGTTTCCCTCCTTACACAAAAGGCCTAGGTTCATTTTGTGGAATATTTCTGGCTCACTGCTCCCTCTTAGACAATCTGGAATAACTATCAATCCCTGTTACGAGCACACAGATCCACAAAAACCGAAAAGGTTTATTTTGAAGTTAA
This sequence comes from Phalanger gymnotis, assembly GCA_028646595.1. Classification (NCBI taxonomy): domain Eukaryota; kingdom Metazoa; phylum Chordata; class Mammalia; order Diprotodontia; family Phalangeridae; genus Phalanger; species Phalanger gymnotis. The sequence continues at coordinate 8,552 of JAQQSZ010006422.1, forward strand.
GGGAAAGAAATAAGACTCGCACTAGAGCCAATCAGAAAGAATTATACCCACCAGTCAGCAATCGTCCCTCCCCATAGGTCTAAAGAGTTTCTGTCATTGTAGCATGGCTCCAGATAGGACTCTGACAGCATTCCCAGCATCAGGCACGATACATGCACAGTACCATTTTCTTGCAGCTCTTGCCCCTAGACACTCTCTGAGTTTATCCCCAGGGTTGACTACTTTGGCTGTCTAGCCCTGAATCTCTCACTCCCTGCTATTCTCCTTAGCCTCCAGCAGATGGTGGTTATTCCCTAGAGACCATTTCTCTATCACCAGAACGTCTGCTAGCCTGAATTCCAGTCCAAAACATAGTAACTCTGCTTTTTACAATCCTTCTCTTATATTTCTGTTCCTATAGCCTTTGCTTTGGCATATACAAGATCTATCATCTTTCCTTGCCTTTTAGAAGTGGGTCTTTTTCCCCAGTTCCACGTTGTCTCATGGTGACAACATAATTTGAATCTTTTTTTCAGCAGACATTTGGGCCCCATGCACTTCTCCCACTCTCCACAGGTCTAGAGGATCAAGGAAGGACTCTACACTTCCCAGTTGTCTTTCAGCCCACCATGATTCATACCCTTTGGGACAGGGGGCAGCATTATTCAAATTATTCAGGGCCACTTACAGAAACCAGGAGGGGAAAGAAGGCACCATATACTCCCAAGGACACTATCGCCATTAGGGAAAGAAAGATTTTTATGTAACATAGTTACACAGATAAAATGAAAGACGAGAGGAGATGATAAATTTCTCTGGAAACTACACAGTTTTAATAAATAAGAAGGTGGAAAGTAGAGGAGAATCAAGCTTGAGGCCCCTGGAATGGAGGAGACCTACTCTGCAATATTCACAATAGGAGTAAGTAAGAAAGAGTATTTTTGATGCTTCTAACTGTAAAGCGCTACCCTGCGTCATTTTAGAACAAGTACATAGCTGAGAATCACTGATTTAGCAGAATATCACAGAATCACTAAATTTCTGAGTCACAGCTTATCTCAGCAACCATCCAACCCATACCTTACAAAAGAACTCACTCAACAAACCTTTGCTGAAAAGCCTCCAATGAGAAAAAAGCCACTACCCTGTAAGGCAGCACTTTCCACTTTTGGAGACTGCTAATTTTTGGGAAGTTTTTCCTTTCATCAAGCCTGCATTCACTTCTTTGCAATCTCCAACTCCTAGTTTTAGGACCAAACACAACTCTAATCCATTTTCCTGGTCACAGCCCTTCAGATACTTAAAGATAGCTATTACGCTCCCATATCCCAACACTATTCTTCTCAAGGTGCAGAATCCCCACTTGTTTTAAGCAATTCTTTTTTGGCATGAACTCAAGGCCTTTCACTATACCAGTTGTCCTCCTCTGGTTGCTTTCCATTTTACCAACATCTATTCTAAATTGTGATGCTCAGAACTGAATTCAATATTCCAGACGTAGTCTAAGTAGGTCAGAGTTCCAGTACCTTCTAATTCCTGGAAGCCAGGCCTGTCTTAATGAACCCAAGACTGAATTGGCTTTTTTGAACACTGTATTATATTGTTGGGTCACATTGAGCTTAAAATCCCAAGATATTTTCCCAACAAACATTAGTTTTGATATTGCTAAGAAACAACTGGTGCTTTGCCATCTTAAAAACAACAACAACGAAACACTTATTTAAAACAAAACAAAACAAAATCAACATATTGCAAGTTAAATAAAACAGATGAAATGGAAAACTTCCAAGAATGTTAGAATATGTTTATAGAGATATTGTTAGAAAGTTCCTTTAATGCCAAAAATAAGAGAGAGAAATGTTTATGTAATTGTCTCGCTATGTTCTGTACTGATGCAAGCACTAGTCAAATAATTTGCATGCATATCTCCATTATGAGCAAGGTGAGGTGAATTAAGAGGTCATTAGTACAATACTGTATACCCAGGATTCCCATTTATTCTTGGTCAAACTATGAAATAGATTCCTCATGTTAATATTAATATCAATAGTTTAAGACCCACAGAGCTCTTATCTACAGTTATATAGTGAATACTGGGGTGGGGGTGGGGGGCACGGTGGCAGCAATATGGTTCTTAGAGATTTAAATCCATTTCTGATCAGTATAGTTGGATTTTTTTTTTGGAAGTGCCATTTGATCTATGAGGGGATAGAGAGCCACACTCTCTCTACTGATGCAGATCAGTGGCCAGTAATCTTAGAAAGGTGACATGGTTGCACTGAGAGATTAAATGCCTCCCCATGATCACATGGTTAGAAATCATTATGGGCAGAAATTGAGCCCATAGAAGCAGCATGTCATAGTAGTGTGAAATCCAGCCTTAGAGTCAGAAGGAGCTGGGTTCAAGTAGATGTCATTATAAATGTTAAAGAGTATTTAGGATAATAAAAGGCAGAGAAGCAGTGTGGCATAGGAGATAGAGTAGGATGATAATCTGCACTATCCTTGACTGCCTCTTAGAATCTAGCACAGAGTAAGCACTTCATAAATGTTTCCTACTGAATGGATTTAGCATGAGATTCAGTCTCACCATTTGCACAGGGGGACTACATCTTACTCTGATACCATGTTTTTACAAATCCATACTCCTAGTTGAACAAATTATTAGAAGAATTAGGGTGAAAAAATTATGGCACTTTCTGAATGAGACTACTAAAAAAATACATATTTCTCAATGCCATATGGTACTTTTATAAAAACTGATCTTGTATTAGAGAAAAGAGAAATTGAAAATAAATAAATGTAAAAAGCAGAAATAATAAACACATCTTTTGTAAATTATAACACAATAAAATAGTAATTGATTCAAGGAGCGTAAATAAAATGTACAGACCTAAATGGAGACAATAATTAAATACTAAATAATAAATGAGAAAATGAACAAATTAAAGGAATAATTAATTACTGAGAAACAATAAACATAATGAGACTACTAGCCAACATTTCTGAAATGCAGTTAAAACAGTTCTCTCAAGAAAAATTATATTCCTAGAAGCATGCTTTTAAGGAAGTAGATAAAGAAATAATTAATGAGCTGAATATGCATTTAGAAAATTAGAAACCTAATAAATATATAAACCCAAAACAAGCACAAAAGAGGAAATTTTGAACATTAGAGAAAGATAAATTGGAAGCAAAACAAAAAGACTATAGAAGTGATAAACAAAACTGAAAGCTGGTTCTTTTAAAAAAAAAGATAATAAAAATAATAAACCTTTAGCCAAACTGATTAAAGTGAGAGCAAAACAAATCAAATCAACAAAATTAAAAATGAACAAGATGAAATCGCAACAAAACCAGAAAAAATAAAAAGCCACCAGAGCCTGTTATGTGCAGTAATATCCCAACAAAGTTGAGAACACAAAAACAGAGAAGTGTCTTCAAAAAGACAAAATGTCCAAACTAACATAGCACCAAATAGAAATTTTAAATAATCCATTTTCAGACAACAAAAGGAAACTAGCTACAAAGGAATTGCCAAATTAAAAAAAAAAACTCCTAGAGTTGATGAATTTATGGGAGACTATTATCAAACTTTTAAAGAACAATTAATAGCTATTACACACCAAAAAAAAAAATCCTCAAAAATTGCTAAAGAAATCACTCTACTAAACTCCTTTTATGAGACAAATGTAGTTCCCTTCTTCCCCCTTCTCCCCCAAAAAAACAGTGAGGAAGGAGAAAGTAAAAAAAGAAAATTATATAATAATATAATTTAATGGCTATCAATGAAAGAATTTTAATTAAAATCCTAACCAAAAAAAAGACTATAGCAATTTATTTAGAAATCATTCATTATTATCAAGTTGGATTTATACTAGAGATGCAATGATTGAATATTAGGAAACCAATTAACATAAACATATTAAAAACAAAAATATCCCAAGCCAAAATACCTCAAAAGATGCAGAAAAAAGCCTTTGACAAATACAACACCCTTTTATGCTAATAAAAAACTTATAAAATATAGACAAAGAGGTATTTTAATATGATAAAAAGCATTTACCCAAAATCAAAAGTAAATATTGTGAGCAATGAGGATATACTAAAAGCTTTTCTAGTTTGTACAGAAGTAAAGTGGGGATGCCCTCTTTCCTCAGTATTATTTGACATATTTCCAGAAATTCTAGCAATAGCAGTTATATAAAAGAAAGAAACTAAAGCAATAAAGATAAGTCAAAAAAGGAGACAAACTATCTTTATTTACTGATGACATTATGGTTTACTTAGAAAACCCTAAGGAAATAGCAAAGGAAACTAGAGTGCTGGACTTGTAGAATGGAAGATCTAGGTTCAAATTCTGATTTGTCCACTTAGGAGCTGTGTAATTCTGGGAAAGTCACTTAAATTTCTCTGAGCTTCAGTTTCTTCATTAGTAAAATGGGAATGGGGGGGGTGGAGTCAAGAAGGCAGCTGGAAATCAGGGACTAGCATGAGCTCCCCGCCAAGTCCCTCCAAAAACCTACAAAAAATGGCTCTGGACCAATTCTAGAACTGCAGAACCCACAAAACAGCAGAGGGAAGCAGGGCTCCAGCCTAGGACAGCCTAGATGGTCTCTGGGTAAGGTCTATCCCGCATGGAACTGGGAGCAGAGCGGAGCGGAGCAGAGCGGAGCGGAGCAGAGCCCAGCATGGGCGGCACAGACCAACCAGACCAGGAGACAGGTAGAGTGTGCCCTAGCACCCTGAATCAGTGAGCTGTGGCAGTTGCCAGACTTCTCAACTCACAAACACCAAAGACAACAGAGAACGTTAGTGGGAAAAGCTGCTGGGTACAGGGAGTTTGTGGTTGGGCCACTGCCCCAGGGGCAGCGGAGGTGGGGCAGCTACAGAACTACAGTTGCAGTTGCTTCTGGCCCCAGGCCCACCTGATGGGAGGAATTAAGTGGCAGATCAGAGCAGGAGTGCAGAGCCTACTGAAGATCTAAGTCCAGTCCACGTTGGGGGTTCTTGGGGAAGGAGGAGTGCTGGTGTGGCAGAGCTGGTGCATCCCCCCAAGCTTGGAA
>JAQQSZ010006423.1:0-13596 GCA_028646595.1 Phalanger gymnotis
AGTCCAATAATTTTTAAATTCTCTCTCCTGGATCTATTTTCCAGGTCAGTGGTTTATCCAATGAGATATTTCACATTGTCTTCCATTTTTTCATTCCTTTGGTTCTGTTTGAAAATATCTTGATTTCTCATCAAGTCACTATCTATAAGGAAATGTCTTAAGAGAAAATATTAGCAGAGAGGATTCTGGGAAGATGGCAGACTAGGTCAGAAAATTCCAAATTCTCAAGATTTTCCCCCACAAAAGAGATGAAATTGCACCTCTGAGCAAATATTTAACAATAAAAATAAATAAGAATAGAGACAGAGCAGGGGTGCCCCTGGGACAATTGGAGAAGATTTGGAGGGAAGTCCCAGAATGAGGTTTAGTCCCTGTGAAGAGTAAGAACATCCAGGCTAGGTCCTTGGTCCACTTAAACAAAAAGTGGCAAACTCTGGGGTTAGCTAGGTTGGGAGTCTGCCTTGCCCCTAGTTGAAAGAGTTTTTACCCCTGGGACAGTGAGGAGTGTTGGATATATGAACCAAGGAAGATTGAGGGAGCCTCTGCTGACAACGAATTCCAGACTCACTTGAGCTGTAGAGAGGCAGCTGGGGCAAGAAGGAACCAGCATAGGACCAGTAAGGAAAAAGTGGCAGGGCAGGAGGCAAAACGTCTTGGCTCCAGTACCTAGCAAGGGGGAGAGATGATGTAAGATCTGAGGACTGAGACACCATCCCCCAAATGCCAGGACTACAGATGATTATAAAAACTGAGCTACAATAAATGAAAAATAAATGCATAAGCAAAGAAGAAAAAATTCAACTTCAGAGAGTTACTATAGGAACAGAAAATCTGGGGTTCATGTTCAGAGGAGTATATTCAAGTAAAGAAACCCTCTTCTACCCCAAAATGTCAAATTGTCACCTTCTCAAAAAGAATTTATAGAAGAACTTTAAAAAGACTTTAAAAATCAAATGAGAGAAATTAGGAAAAAAAATAAAGAATAATCCAACAAAGCAAGAAGATCATGAAAAGAAAATCAACCAATTAGAAAAGAAGATCTAGAATCTTAAGGAAGAAAATGACTCCTTGAAAATCAGTATTGGGCAAGGGGAAGCCAGCAAAGTTATGAGATCGAGAAATAATAAGGCAAAATGTAAAGAATGAAAAAAATAGAAGAGAACGTAAAACAGCTCATAAGAAAAACAATTGATCTGGAGAACAGATCAAGAAGGAAGAACATAAGAATAATTGGATTACCTTAAAGCTAAGAACAAAAAAAAAGGATTATTGATAAAATAATACAAGAAACAATTAAAGAAGATTGTCCTGAAGCCTTAGAACAAGAGGAGAAAGTAGAACTAGAAAAAATCCACCAATCACCACCTAAAAGAGATCCTATTTACAGTCAATTCTGAAAGCCCCAGCTCAAGGACAAAATATTATGAGCAACAAAAAAATTAATATGGTGCTGCCACAATTAGAATCATACAAGAAATAGCAGCAATGGCATTAAAAGACCACAGGTCTTGGAACACTAAAGAGCAAAAGAACTGGGGTTCCAGCCAAAAATGTAATACCCAGCAAAGATGGGCGTAATACTGAATGGAAAAAAAATGGATATTTAATGAATTGTCAGACTTTCAGGACTTTGTTTTAAAACAATGAACTTTAGAGAAGATTTGACGTATGAGAGCCAAGAGAAATATAAGGTACATACCAAAGTCTAATTAAAAGGGACTCGATAAAGAGAGATTGTTCACTTTTTATGTATGTCAAATGGAAAATATATGTCTAAGATTTTTAGTAGGTATTGGGTTGTTTGTAAGAAAGATTGGGGGTAGACCTGAGTGTGATATGACTTTCAAAAGTAAAACCACTTAGGAACAGCTAAAAAGAGTCATTATCTTATGCAAATGAGGTGCAAGAAAAAGAATCAGCACAACCAAATTAGATGGAGGAGAAGGGCTGGTAGTTCTGGAAACCTATTTTCACCTGGAATGGGTTCAAGAGAGAACAATGCAAATACATCTAGAAGAGTATAAAAGTCATCTAAATTCTTAAAGAAATAAAATGCTAATGGATAGGGAAGGGGGAGAGGAGAAGGGAATCTTTAGAGGGGATGGTGAGAGAATAGATCAAAAGGGGCTATAGAAGGGTGTTTAGATTCAAGGAAATGGGAAAATAAGGGAGAGATCCTTGGAGCGTGGCTAGGTTGTTCTCCCCAAATTATGAATCAGGAATCTGAATTTTGCTTGAATCAAAAACCAAATCCTCAAGACTAGCAATAGTTAAAAGGACAGATATGGATAAATCTAGTCCAGCTGACCCTCTCTCTGTGCAGAGCAGACTGACCAAGTTTCTGTCTCTTGCTTCCCCTCCCAGAAGGAATTACAGTCTCCCTTCAATAAGGGTAAGGAGAACAGAAGCTAAAGATGTCTCTTTTGCTTCCTTTGGAGATAACAACACTCCCATGATACATGTGGGAGACAACTCATTATACTATTCTTTTTTTCTTTTCCTTTTTATTTATTTTTTTTAAATTAAGATTTTTTATTTTTAGTTTACAACACTCAGCTCTGCATGTTTTTGAATTCCAGATTTTCTTCCCCTCCCTCGGCTGCCCCCTGCACCCCAAGATGGCATGGAATGTGATATACCTTCTACATATACCTTCGCATTAAAATTATTTACACAATAGTCAAGTTGTAAAGGAGAATTATGACCAATGGAAGGAATTATGAGAAAGAAGAAACAAAACCAAAAAAAAAAAAAAAGAAAAACAATAGAGCAAATAGTTTGCCTCAATCTGCATTTAGACTCCATAGTTCTTTCTCTGGATGTAGATAGCTCTTTCCATCATGAGTCCTTTGGAGTTGTCTGAATCTTGTATTGCTGAGAAGAAACAAGTCTATCAAAGTTAGTCATCATAAAATCAAGTTATCTGTGGTTGTGTACAATATTCCCCTGGTTCTGCTTCTGTAAATCTTTCTAGGTTGTTATGAAGTCTGTATTTTCCCCATTTCTTATAGCACAATAGTATTCCATTACATTCATATGCCACAACTTGTTTAGCCATTCCCCAATTGATGGCATCCCCTTGATTTCCAATTCTTTGCTACCACACAAAGAGCTGCTTTAAATATTTTTGTACATATAGGTCCCTTTCCCACTTGTGTGATCTCTTTGGGATACAACCCTAGAAGTGGTATTACTGGGTCAAAGGGTATGAACATTTTTATAGCCCTTTGGGCATAGTTCCAAATTGCTATCCAGAATGGCTGGATAACTTCACAACTCCACCAACAATGTAACAGTGTTCCACTTATCCCACATCCTCTCCAGCATTTATTATTTTCCTGTTATAACATGTTAGCCAATCTGACAGGACAGATGTGGTACCTAAGAGTTGTTTAGATTTGCATTTCCCTAATCAATAGTGATTTAGAGCATTTTATCATATGGCTATAGATATCTTTAATTTCTTCCTCTGAAAACTGCCTTTCATATCCTTTGACCATTTCTCAATTGAGGGATGGCTTGTATTCTTATAAATTTGACTCAGTTCCCTGTATATTTTAGAGATGAGGTCTTTATCAAGACACTAGTTGTAAAGATTTTCTCTCAATTTTCTGCTTCCCTTCTAATCTTTGTTGAATTGGCTTTTTTATACAAAAAACTTTTCAATTTAACATAATCAAAATTATCCATTTTGCATTTTGTAATGTTCTCTACCTCTTGTTGTGTCATGAATTCTTTCCTTTCCCATAAATCTGATAGGTAAACTATTTCTTGCTCTCCCAAATGCTTATACTATCAGCCTTTATAGCTAGATAGTAGACCCATTTTGACTTTATTTTGGTATATGGTGCAAGATATTGGTCTATGCCCAGCTTCTCCCCTATCATTTTCCAATTTTCCCAGCAGTTTCTATGAAATAGTGAATTCTTAGCCCAGAAGCTGAGTTCTTCTGTTTATCAAAGTATAGATTGCTATAGTCATTGATTACTACATCTTGCATACCTATCCTATTCCACTGATCCACCACTCTGTTTCTTAGCCAGTACCAGGTAGTTTTGACGACTGCTGCTTTATAGTACAGTTTAACATTTGATAAGGTTATGCCACCTTCCCTAGCATTTCTTTTCATTAATTCCCTAGATATTCTGGACCCCTTGTTCTTCCAGATGAATTTTGTTATTATTTTATCCAGCTCTGTAAAATATTTTTTTGGTAATTTGATTGGTATGGCACTGAATAAGTAAATTAATTTAAGTAAAATTGTCATTTTTATTATATTAGCTTGGCCTAACTACAAGCAACTGATGTTTTTCCATTTATTTAGATCTCACTTTATTTGTGTGAAAAGTGTTTCATAATTATGTTCATATAGGCCCTGGGTTTGTCTTGGTGGGTAGACTACCAAATATTTTACAGTATCTACAGGAACTTTAAATTGAATTTCTCTTTCTATCTCTTGCTGTTGGGGTTTGTTAGTAATGTATAGGAATGCTGAGGATTTATGTGAATTTATTTTATATCCTGCGACTTTGCTAAAGTTGTTCATTATTTCAAGTATTATTATACTATTTTAAATCATTTAATAGGCCTATGGCATATTATTAATTTGTGATTTCTTGAATTCCGAGTCTATATTAAAGGAGTACAATCCCAGAATATAATATTATAATTTTCTTAAAACATTATTTACTTTTTAATGTTCTATCTTGTGCCGTGGTTTCAAGGAACACACTTTTGATTTAAAAAATGAACCTTGCATAAACTGATTGACTTTGAAAATAATGTTTCTACCCTGAAGTTATCAGAGCAATATAAACCTTTGCAGATAAAATATGAATAAGATAATAAAGTTGTTTTCTTCTTTCTTCTTCATTTCCTCCTCTTCCTCATTTTTCTCCTCCTTCCCCTTCCAACTTGCAAAATCTTTTTTTCTTAACTGAAGGCACTTCTTTATAAATCACATTCATTTCCAAATGCATCTATCTAATTATTCATATATAACCTCTACCAAAATATCTTTTCCTTTTGGCAACGTTTTAAAAAGAATAGAAAAAAAGTTTAAAAAGATCAGCAATAATGACAATAATGTAGCATTTTAAGGTTCTGAAACACTTTGATTATTAATCATTAACATTTAAGTATAATCTCATTTGATAATCACAAAACAAGATAGTAGGTAATATTATCCTCATGTTTCAGATGCAGAAACTGAAGCTGAAAGAATTGAAGTAACTTGCTTAAAGTCACAGAGTTAAATAAGCATCTGAAGCAGAATTTGAACTCAGGTTTTTCTAATTGGAAGTCCAATGCTCTATCTATTCTGTCGACTAGCTGCTCTAGCACATTAACCTCTTCTGACAGTAAATATTACAATCCGCATCCATAATCTCTCACCTCTGTGATAAAGGAAACAAGTCAATTAACAAGAATTTAATTAATCACTTACTATGTTTCAAACACAGTGTTAAGCTTGGGATATAAATACAAGTGGAAACAAACACAGCCAGTCCCTGCTCTAAAGAATGTATACTTTAATAAAGGAAAGCCAACATATTAAAGAAAAAGCAGGGGAAATCAAAAGGTATCTTAATGGGGAGATGTTATTGTGCTCTCCAGAATACAGCCTGGTGAGGAATAAAATAAGTATGACTTGGGTAAAGTCCTTAAATGAAGGTATTCAGAGGAGTCATCCAATCACAGTGAGGAGCCTCAGAGGTAGAGGGATTGTTCCAATGTAGGAATTCCAGGGTTGGCTTGAGGCTATTTTTTAGAATAGAGAATTGTGTCACAATAGAGGAAGTCTGATGCAGCCTCAAGATTAATTTTCTCATTTCATCTTGGGGTCAAATATAACCTTCTTACAATTATTGTAACACACAGATTCTTCTAATCATACATACATATATACATATACATACATACATATATACGTGTGTGTGTAGATAGATAGATAGATATAGATAGATAGATAGATAGATAGATAGATAGATAGATAGATAGATAGATAGATAGATGATGGAGTGAAAACCATGTTGTTAGAAAATGGAAAATATGATTTAGAAAGTGTGATAGAAAGTTTTAAAATTTAGCATAGTGATCTTTTTTTGCTTCTTTTGCTGTTTTTCAGTTGTTTCAGTCATGTGTGACTTTTTGTGACTCCGACTGGGCTTTCCTTGGCAAACATAATGGAGTGGTTTGTTATTTGCTTCTCCAGCTCAGTTTATAGATGAGAAACTAAGGCAAACAGGGTTAAGTGACTTGCCCAGGATCACCCAGCTAATAATGTCTGAAACTAGATTCAAACTCAGGAAGATGTCTTCCTGACTCCAGGCCCAGAACTCCCTCCACTGCAATACCCAGCTGCCCCTTTTACATCTTTTACTTAAGTATTTTCCCCCACAATTTTCCAAATCCATACATGCTGCAGAATTTAACCAATGGCATAATTAACAGTATATGTCAGAGTATGTTTCATAGAAACCAGATTTGGATCAGATGGAACATGGTGAGGATTTAGATTGTTCTAATTTGTCCTCTACAGTTTACTATGTTTGTGGTGTCAAATAAGTCAATTAACTTCATTGGACTACAGTTTCTTTCTCTATAAAATAGGGCAATATACTCTTAATCTCTAAGGTCTCTTCTAGTTCCAAGTACTATTAGTTTTAAAAGAAAACAGTTTTGATTAAATGTAATAGTCAAAAATGGTGATCTTGTGAAAGGACCAAAACAAAACACACAAAAAGAAAACCTTTCCCAATTTTACCAATGCAAATAGATTCTGATCTAGACTCCAAGTTTTATGTTTTATTTCTCCTTGTGTCTTACAGACTTTGATTTAAAATTGAGTAAAATGAGCAGAAGTGCTAGCTCAATGATTTGTTCACTCCTGGGCATACAAGGAAATTGCTATAGAAAAATTTGTCAGTTTGTCATGGACATATACTCTGAAACCTCTCAGAAATGTTTGTTTTATTACTTATCCAATAGAGAATTTATAGTCATCTTCCCTTAGGGTCAGTGTCAATAAATCATGTTCCTATTACACATAGAGAAATTTCCATTTAATGGGAAGCACAGTTAAGTAAAGGTGTACACAAATCATGGTGATTAAGGCATCAACATGTAACTGGCCTTCAGAATATTCCATTTTCCACATATACATATGTGTGTATGTGTATACAAACTTTCAAAGCACTTTCCATACACTTAATGGTATTTAATCTCACAAAATCCTGTGAGGTAGGCATATCATTATCTATATTTTACTGGTGGGAAAATTGAGGCTCAGGGATGTTAAGAGATTTATCTAGGGATCATTCAACCAATAAATGGCTGAGGCAAAATTTGAATTTAAATCTTCTTGAACCCAAGTCCAGAGTTCTAACCACTACTCACATTGTATTTTTCCCCCTTAAAATGTATTCCTGGAAATTAATTTCTACTTAACACAATTTATCTCCTGGTGTTCAATAGCATTATATTGGAATATTTATTGCTCAATTTCTTCATACCTTCAAAAAATTAGTATTTTTCTCCCCACTCACCTTTAACTACCCATGCTATCAGAACTCCAGGACCAATAAGATACTGTATAACATATCTTCCAGAGGCAGAGATATACACTCTAAGAGAGCCCCAAATATAGAGATCATCATCCAAGGTAAAAAGCAGTTTTAAGGAGTGTGGATTCTCACAACGAAGAAGAACATCAACTCGGAACTCAAGAAAGATGTAGAAACTTGGAACCCCACTTGAGAGACATGACCAGAAGAAAGCTGAATCTGAGAGGAGCCACATTAAGACTCTACATAGAGAAAAAGGACTTTCCTCACCAGGTTTTGTGAGTCTCTCTTTGTTGTATATCAATCCTACATATATGACTTCCTATCACAATAGTCTGTGCTTCAGTCAACTTAATCATCTGATTGACCTATATATATTTTGAGGAGAGTTAGCTCAAGATTTATGAGGTGAATGGTTTAAAACTACTCTTTAAACTTGCTATCTTAGTAAATACTTTTGGGAAGAGCTGATGATTTCAATTTGCTAATTGCTAATGGAAAGCACACTGATCAGGGCTCAGAAATCTATAGTGGCAGGAATGTAGCCGCATATGACTACCTTTAGAATCTAATGTACTACTTGTTCTTCTGGACCGCAGCACTACACTACAGTGAAAAGAGCTGGAGAGTAGCTCAGATAAGGTATTATGTAATACTGACTATTTCCTGAAAATAATGTATATTCCCAATTAGAGCTGGGACTGTGAAAGGATTAAACAAAATTAAAAAAAAAAACTAATCAATTTATATATATTTAATTTATAAAAGTAAATTATTTTGATGGATATTTTAAATGTATTTTTCTTTATAATAAATAAATGGGAAGGTGTAATGTGCTTTGAATAATGCAGCATCGCTTCAATCTGATGTAGTGCCCATATACTATTTCATGAACCAATTTCCAATTGTTCTATTTTCATAAGAATATAAGGGACCATCTGTAGTATATTAGAAGAATCCCAATCTTCTGAAGAAGTAGTTGCCCAGCATTTCAATAAAGACTTGCTATGAATGGGAACCCACCACTTCCTGGAACAACTCATTCCAATTGTGGATAATTCAATGTATTCATATTTGTTTAAAGTTTTATGGATAAATTTTATATTTTACACTACAGTCACTTTCTGATCTAATACTCTACCTCTAGAATCCTTCACTATAACAAAGATCATGTTAAACAAAACTGCTGACAAAGTGAATCCATTTGATAAAATATGGCACTTTGTGAACACACAGATCTCCACTACCCAACTCTCTACTGAAAGGAAAGAAGTATCTCTCATGACCAGTCCTTTGAAAAACAGACTAATTATTGCACTTAATTTGAGATTAGATATTATCATTTATGTTGTTGCAACTACACGTACATTTAAAACAGAAATAATAATGTCAAATGTGGTGTGATTATAATGATCAAGATTGGTCCTGGAGAAGATGTATCAAATTTTCTTATAAAATCCTTGTGGTTTAGATGGAGAAAAGCAGGTTGAAAGAACAGTGAAGCAGATTTAAAACTGCTTTAAAACTTTGCCAAACAATGGTTATTTTTTTAATGTCAACCTGGAAGATTATCCTTGATGGTATATTCTAGGAAATTGTTTTTTATGTTGATTTTATTTAGCATTTTTATGGAAGCAAATGTTAAAATATTATGATCACTCGCTTTTAGAAAAGATGGAAAGGTGATGAAGCTGGGAAAGATTGATAAAATACTGGAAAAACTGATTTGGGTTACAGAAAGATCTCAACATCCTAAAAAGCTGAGCTAGGTAAACAGCATAGCACAGTGGGTAGAGTACTAGATTTGAAATCAGAAGACCAGAATTCAGATATTGACTCTGCAAAATCACTAAATATGTGACCTGTCACAACCCACTAAAGCTTTCTCGGCTCCATTTTCCTTATTAGTAAAATGAAGATGTTGGACTAGCTGTCTCTGAAATCCCTTCCAGCTCTGAATCTAAGGTTCTATGATCCAAAATCTAAGACCAAATTTACTAAAGACTAGTACAGAATAGGGAAATGTCACTAAGCAAAATTTCATATAATAAACACTTGGTTGCAAGCAGCCAAGTATCATGGAGCTACAGTCAGGATAACACAAGATTTAGCAGCTTCTACATTAAAGGATCGAGGGACTTTGGATATGATATTCCAAAGGGCAAAGAAGCTAGGATCACAACCAAGAATCACCTAAACAGCAAAACTGAGTATAATCCTGCAGGGGGGGACATGGATATTCATTGAGGTAGAGGACTTTCAAGTATTCTTGATGAAAAGACCAGAGCTAAATAGAAAATTTGACTTCCAAATACAAGACTCAAGAGAAGCATAAAAAGGTAAACAGGAAATAGAAATCATAAGAGACTTAATAAGGTTAAACTGTTTACATTCCTACATGAGAAGATGGTACTGGTAACTCATAAGAACTTTCTCATTATTACAGCAGTAAGAAGGAATATATCTATACATGTGCATATATATATATGTATATATATATATGTATAAATGTGTGTGTATATATGTGTGTGTACACATGTACACACACATAGAGGGCATGACTGTGAATTGAAAATGAAGAGATGATATTTTTAAAAATTAAATTAAGGGATGAGAGGAATACATTGAGAGAAAGGCAAAGGGAGAGGTAAAATGGGGTAAACTATCTCACATAAAAGAGGCAAGAGAAAGTGTTTACAGTAGAGGGGAAGAAGGGGAAAGTGAGGCAGAGTGAGTGAACCTTATTCATCAGAACTGGCTCAAAGAGGGAATAACATACACATTTCAATTGGGTATAGATATCTATCTTAGACCGTAGAATGTAGGAGGAAAAAGAGACAAGAAGAGTGGTTGATAGAAGGGAGGGCAGATTGGGAGAGGAGATAGTCAAAAGAAAAACACTTTTGAGGAAGGACAGGGTGAAAAGAGAGAAGAGAATAAACAGGGTGGGGAAATAGAATGAGAGAAAGACAGCAAGAGCAACAGTGAAAAAAATTTTGAAGCAAATTTCTCTAATAAAAGTCTCATTTCTCAAAAAATGTAGAGAACTAAGACAAATTTATAAAAGTGAAAGACATTCCCCAATTGATATAGATATATACATGTGTAATTTCAAATTGGTTTATAATATTATGATATTATGTATATGTATACCTATTCTGCATGTGTGCATGCATGTATAATTTCAAATCTTTGTCTCTATATACACATGTCTGTATATGTATGTAGGCACGTAGGTATATGTAAATTTTAAACTTGGTTTAAGGAATATCCAGATTGAATAAGAAAAAGACCTAGTGGAGGTATTCTATCTGTTTTTACATATTTGAAGAGATGTTATATCAAAGAGCAATCAGAATCTACTTGTCTCTATAGTGTAGAACCAATACAGTGGGTGAAAGATTCAGAGAGGTAGGTTTTGGCTCAATGTAAGACTAATGTTATTAACAATTAGAGTTCTTCAAGAAGCAAATGGGCTGCTTTGGGAGAGGGAATTCTGAATCAACCCAGGTCTTTGTGGAGGTTGCTGGATAACCAATTGACTGGAATTTTATAGAACAAATTCTTCTTCCTCTATACAATATGCTTGATAACCTCTGAAGCCTCTTCCACTTCTGATATTCTATGATTCTATGGAATGAAGTCAAACTAAATCAGAAAAAAAAATGAGCATGAAGAAGCTTATTTGTTACCAATGCATGATTTAGCTAGTGGAAACCATGGCCTGTTTCACTGTTAACAAGTGAATTTAAATTTTTTTTCACTTTTAAGATTTCAATAAGATCTTCCTAATTCTTACATTAAATGCAAATTCCAAAATTTCAAATATCTCTCCATCAAAGCATTAATTTTCTTTGGTAAAAATCAATGCAGACCCTTTGATATTTTAGATCCATCTTTGAAAGTTAATATTTTTAAAGCACATATTTACATTTTTAACAAGTTAGATTTGATTAGAATTGTTGTCCCTTGTGGGGAAAGTTGGGTTAAAATACATTTTTCAATACTTTAGTCCATATTTCCCCTTTTAATGTGAAAGCATATTAAGAGACTAGGAAACCTTATTCTTCCTTAAGTAGCAGTTCAACAATATCAGTTTCTGAATGCTTACTTAGTTACTAAGACACACATATGGCTCATAAGAATGCATATAAACATGACTAACACATTTTTAGTCTATAAGTTTTAAGGACTTGGAGAACCTCATTTATTTATTTGAAACACTGGAATTATTCCAGCCTAACCCTGAATAAATGAATTCTTGTGAATTTCTTAGAGTTAGTTTATACTTCATGCAAATAAGGTTAATGAGGTTCACTAGTTTAATAATATCTTTTTTGAATCTCAAAAGTAATTACCACTTAGTAAGGCCTGAGTATAAGGAGTATGTGCTGAAAGCTAAATAGGCCTACACCAATGAATATGCAACAGTTCTTTCTGTATTCTGTTATTAGGGATGAATACGTATGATACTTGCATGCAATTTTCTTGCCAAAAATAAAGCTTTATATTATTTAGGGGGAGGTGCAATAAAAAGCTAAAATAAACCTGCTGCATATAGTATAAATTTACTGTCTATAATGAGTTATCCTTTTTTTGGCACCATGTGCCAACTTTGACTGCTGATGTTTCCATTTTTAACAGCTGATTTATTATAACAATTGCTGGTATCACAGGATTTTCCTAAGTACAGGGTAGAAAGGGGAGAGTTCCCTTGCAGAAGATGTAAGTGGGAATTCCAAGCAGTAACTTGACATAAAAATGCAACTTCTGAACAAGTGTTCTCCTGGTAATGTTTATGTTTGTGAATCTGGAAACATCACATTCTCCTAAGGACCTAAATTTCCAAAAATCTGAAGGTCAATAAAGAAACCCATGTTCACAGAACAAAGAGGCTGTAGAATATTTCTAGTGATGAGCTATCCAGGGGTGGGGAACCATTCTATGAAATTTGGATTCAGTCAAAGGGCTGCACTTTAGGAACTAGAAGGCCACATATGGTCTTGAAGCTGCAGGTACCCTACCCCTGACCTATGCAAAGAAATTAAATAATTCTGGAAACATATGATCCACAAAAGAAATAAATTGGTATTATATTTAGAGTACAGGAAATATTTTACTCGTACTTATGGATCTGAAAAGACCTAGAAGAAATAATTCAGCATGTTGGCTATCTCTGGCTGGCCAATAAGAAAAAAAATGCCAGCCTCAGACACTTGACACATGTACTAGCTGTGTGACCTCAGGCAAGTCACTTAACACACAATTGCCCTGCCAAAAAACAAACAAAAAAAAGAAAAAAATGGACTAGAATTATACAGAATGAGAAAGTAAGCTTTAGTCATGAGGGGAATGTTATTGGGAAGATGGCTACTGCATTCTCCACAGACATAGCATTTGTGATTTTTATGGTGGTTTCAGCAACTTTTCAGTGATTCAAGATATCAAGAAGTAGCTATTCCAGAATATGAGACTAAACCAACAGAGGATCTATAGCAGAGCAAGAAATAGACCTTGCAACTTATTTTTGCTATGTCCCCTTTGACACTGGATGAGCTTTTCCCTCTTACGGTGGAGGATACTCAGGATTCGAATCTTTATACTCTGGATAAGATCTCCTTTGACATAAATGCTAAAATCAGATCGTTCATTATTGTAAGAGCTAGAAAATCTATTTTCTGCATATTCATTCCAGATATCTGTCTGGAAGAGAGAAGAAAAATGAAACAGTAGTTAGCTTGGGTCCTCTGACTAAATATCAGGTTAAGATAAAGCCCTTGGAGAACTAACTATTGATCTCAGGGGAAAAAAAAGTCTCAAGACCTCAATAGATTTGACCTTATTCTATATGGTAGTCATCTTTTTTTTTTTTTTTTTACTTTTGAACATCTATTTTTTTAAAACCTTGAGTTCCAAATTCTCTCCACTCTTCCCTCCCCATTCACCCTCCCTAAGAAGTCAAGCAATTCAATACGGGCCACATGCGTAACATTATGTATAACCCTTCCACAATACTCATGTTGTGAAAGAC
>JAQQSZ010006424.1:0-13595 GCA_028646595.1 Phalanger gymnotis
ATTCTGCATCTTTGACTTTGGGATTCCTCAGAGATAGGAGCAAAGGAAGAAAGAATGAATAATTTGCAAAGGGGTTATGAGTTATGAATTAGAGGAGAAGAAGGAACTTAGATAAGATGGTCTTTATTTTCTGAGTAACATAAGAGTTGGGATCTCTTGCTAAGAAGGAAGAGGGAGAGGTTAATATAGGGGGCTTGAGGAAAGAAAAGATATGGAATAATGGAAAGTGTGAGAAAGAATCAATTAGGGAAGAATAGGCTAGCGGACATGCAGTAGGAGAGGACAATTGTATTAAGGTAAAATATATTTGTAGTGTTGCTTTTGCTCATCCTTCTGTATCAACAATCCAGCTAGCAGCTGCTGTGAGGGTGTAAAGCCAACAACAACCAGCTCATAGAACACTGCAAACCCAGGTCTTTTTCATCTGCTTTACTAAGGAAAGCAACATTAAGGGGTTAACAATCTTACTTTATTCCAGCATACAAATATCATTTACTTAGTTCAGGGGGAAAAACCAGCACCCTGAATTACAGATCAAATACAATTTGTAGTTATCAACGTCTGGGTGTTCAGCCGGGGAGCTCATTATAATGGCTGGCCCAGAGTCACGTGCCACTCCTGCTGTGGCTCAGAGCTCCAAGGGAGAAAGCTAACCTCTGCGTTTATGTATCCTGACCTCACCCAGGCTGGGCGTGGAAAAGTTCCCCACCCCCCCACCCCCATATCACATCAGATACAAATCAATGGCTTGCAATTGCCTCAGTGCTGAGAAATACAAAAACATCCCACTTTATGTGCCCCATTCAAACAAAGGCCAGAATCATTAAAGGTCAACAACAGAAAGTCCCCCTTAATTACTATTACACCTTCATACTTGAAGTGGACCAAGATGGCACCATGGTGTCATGATTAAGGTACAGTGTGTCTTGCTGTGGCTGACCAGACCAATATGAGCTCAGAAGGTTGTACCACAGTTGGGCACGACCATCTGAACATTTGGGATAGAGATGTCCCTAGATGTGCACGTCTCAAGTTTCTTTTGCGCTGCTGCAATTCTACTTTGCTCATGGAGCACAGTGCCTTCTTTGATGAGGGTATGCTATGCTGAATGGTCCTATGCCAGTGTCCCCCATGTTTCACAATCAGTTCCAAAGTCTCCAAGCCTCAGAGCCTGTAGTGAGTGCACAATTATCTGTAAACAAAAAGTCATACACCAACTCTTCCTCCACTTTAGTCTTTGTAGCGTTATAGTAGGCATGACTTGGTGACTTCTTCAAGAGGCATTTAGTATCAGAGAAGGAAGTGGCAGGGGCAACTCAGGGCTGGGATCTGGCAAAACATTTGGCTATAAGACAAAGTAGTAAAGGATTTGGGGGCAGAAGATAATGTAAAGTTAACCATTTAACTAAAGGGTGAAGACTGTAAAAGAAATAACATGAGGTGGGAGCAGGGGTGATAGACTGGGAGAATAGGAAGTGGTGGAGGCCCGGGAAGTCAAGGCAAAGACAAAGAGAGTTAGGAGGAATAAGGCAGGAGTGTTGGAAAGACAGGAGGTGTGGCCAGAGAGAAGAACTTCAAAATTCACCACCAAAAGGGATGATCTAAGGTATGACTCTGAGAGCGGCTGAGGAAATAGGGATGACTTAGGAGGCCAGGGTGTCTAAGGAGACACTAACATGTATATTATACTGAAGTCCCTGAGTTTAAGGGCATGGGTTCATGTAGAGAACACAACTATGAGCCAGGCACTGATCTCCTTGAAAAAGTAGGTAGGGTGGCTTGGAAGCCAAGGGTCCCCAGTGAGGAGTGGAGGCCATCCTCACTCCTCCACCATCTTTAGGACATTCCACTGCCATCTTGCAGTCTGCTATGCAAAAGCACAGAGAAAAACCTTTTCCAATGTCCGTAAGTCCCTCTTCCTCCTCATAACCTCTCTATACTTTCTCCATACAAACTCTCCAATTCATCATGGACACAATGTGTTTTCATGACTAACTATTCATTAAAGTTTATTTGCCTCTCAATTATAGAGTCTTCTTCACTAACATCCTGTCATCAAATTAGAGTTTGAGAAATCTCAACCTCAACCTTGGGCATGTTTGAATTATTCTTCTTTTTTGATTATCCTCTGAAATTTCTCCAAATAACTTTTAGCATTTTGCAATTTTGCAGACACTGTGAATGAACATTTCCACATAAAAATCATGAAATGCAGAGTGTTAGAACATGAGTAGCAATCTCATGCCAACTCAGTGCACACACAGTAATTCATCTTACCTTCCTACAGTGCCTGTATACCTCTCACTATCAAGACAGTACAGATCTATATCTGGATAGAATCAGTGACACAACATAGTCTAGTGGTCGCTACAGTGAGGAGTTCTGTTGTAAACTGTAGGCCTGATGGGATTCATATTCTGAAGTAGGTCACTAGCCTGACATCCCTGGGTTCTGGCCAAGCCCAACTCTCCCCGTTTTGATGAAAACACAGGTAAACAGGACATTTTATACGACAGATGCTTCTGATACGATGGTGAGCTACACCCCAGGAGTGAGGCCTGGTCAGAAAATCTAGAGCCACCAGAATCTCTGAAGGCAGCAGGACCTCAGAGACAAGTCATCTTGGGCAACTTGCATCCAGATCCTAAGAACTCCATGAGCTCCTTGAAAAAGTGGGTAGGGTGGCTTGGAAGCCAAGAGTCCCCAGTGAGGAGTGGAGTCCATCCCCACTGCTCCAGTATCTTTAAGACATTCCACCACAACTCTTAAGGGTGTCATCCAGCCTCCGATAACTAGAAGCTTCTGGGGAATGGGGGAGGGACTCACTATCACTTGAAGTAGGCCATTAGATTCTTAGACAACTAGTGTCACTCTCCAAGCCCAAGTAGAACAAGCCTAATCTTTCTTCCAAGTAACAGCCCTTCAAAATGTGAAGACAGCTATCATGTGCCTTCCCTCTTTCCCAAGTCTTTTCTTCTCTGGGCTAAATATCCTCAGTTACTTCGACAGTGCCTCCTATGATAGGGTCTTCCATCCCTTTCCCTTCTGGATACACACTGGTTTGTCAATGCTCCTTCCAAAATGGTGTGTCTAGAATTTTACACAATTCTCCAGAAAGGGTCTGAGCAGGTCAAAGTACAATAGTGCCTAACACCTCCCTTCCTCTGGGCAGTGTCTTTTTTCAATGTAGCCTTAGACTGCATTCATATTAAACTGCTGCATCACATCGCGGATTCATTTTGAGTTTGTGGTTACCCAGAACTATGAATACCGCTGTGGCTAGGAGCAAGGACGCAACAGCATGGTATAGTAGAAAGAGCATAAAACTTGGAGCCAGGAAAGAAGTGAGTTCAAATCCCACTCCAGATATTTGCTAGGTTTGTGATCCTGGGGAAATCACTTTACTTGCCTATGCCTCAGTTTCCTTATCCATAAAATATGGAGGTTGAACCTGATTGTCTTAGAGGTCCAGCTCTCAGCCTATAATCTAATGAGCCCTCCATTACAATACATATTTGTTACTTATTATCTATGGTGGAGAGCACAGTATTAGGCACTGGGAGAGAGGATGAAATGTTTAACTAAAACACTATTCTTGCAGTTTAACAACACCAATAACATTGCTTTGAGTGTAGTTTTCACAGAATGTTAGGGATGGAATGAATGATCAAGATCATGTTACGAACAGCCTACTCATTTTTGCAGATGGACAAACCATGTCAAGGAGAAGCTCAGTGACTTACTGAAAGCTCCTCAATCTGGTTATTGGCAGAACCAGAAGGACCAAAGTCAAGCTCTCCTTAGTCTCAATCTGTGCTGAACCATCGTTCCTCATCCCCAGCTTCCATTTCCTTTTAAAGCGTTAGGTGGATGACCCCTTAGCTAAACGGAACAGCAATACAGCAAGTCCAGATATTCTCATAGGTCTTTGCCAAGTGCTTTATGGAAATTACGGTATTGGGTCTGAAGACTTGAGGACTGAGAGTTTAGTTTTACCCACAGCCTTCACACATTAAGGTTGCTTTGAATTTATGGACCTTTCCCATTATAGAGCTCAAAGCATTTCATAAGCAATTATGGTTGCTGATTTGCTTAAAATGAAGTGGCAGCTCGCATTATAGGTAAGTTTGAGGCAAGGAAAGTTTGAAGGATGTAGTCAGAGCCACAGAACAACCCTGGAGATGGACAGGCTTTATAACAAGTTAAAATTATTTTTTAAACAAACCCACCATCATTCAAATGAGGATTGACTAGATCTCCACTGAGCCAGTGGGAGAAGGTTACTAAGCCACACAAGTTTTAGTAAAAGTCTACCAAGCTCTCACTAGGGTTAGGGGTCACTCCATCAATGTCCTCAGGAGACCAAGATCCTAAGGGTTAGCTGAAAAATTTGAAGCATTTCCTCAATTCTTGAAGACACCTTGCCGCATATTTTCTTAACTGCAGAATGCCTAAGTGGGAGCATAAATATATGCTCACGTACATATTTAATTTATTTTGGAGGTGAGAGAGAGCATGAGAAACCGCTAGCCCAGAGGGAAACTTTAGTATATGGGAAGTAATAAGCACCTGGAAACCAAGGTTAATAATGAAAGGTCTCCCCCATCATAATTCAGCCATTGCTGGGGTGAAGTTATAATTCACTATTTCCTGAATGTTTCATATGTTCCTGAGAAGAATTGAGGGGTTGGGATGGGGTGCACTCCTAGGGCATTTGCCCCCTCGATATAGCTCCAAGTGGAGGTATAGACCTCTCCCCTGAGGATTTACACTGGGCCCAGAAACATCCCCTTCTCTCGGTTCAATTTAGGTTCCCTGATTTGAAAACAGAGGTTGTCGTTTGTTTACACCTGCTGTCCTTGCAGCGTTTCTTCCTTTCCATGTCCTCTCCTAATCTGGCTTCCAGGAAGACATGCTACTCCCCTAGGCCAGATTGGGCTGGCCTCAGGGATGGAGGAAGCCAAGGAACAACTTTCTGCACCCAGATTGATCAAATGAGTTTCAGGGTTCTTTACTCTTGTCTTCCTTGGAGAAACCAGGTTCTACTGGTATATCAGTAAGCAGGAGGTTCTCCCAGGACTGAAAAGCCTCTCTTCAGAGACCGCTACTCTGTGATGGAGAAGCTCTGCTCTCTAGTGGCCAATGAGTTGTACTAGAACTTCCCAGCAAGGCCAGGCTGTCAACTCCTTCCTTTTGCCTGAGTGTATATCCAAGCCCCTGTCCTGATCAGATGGCAGCTGCTTCTCCTTCAGTCTGACCCCTAGGCCCCTGGAGTGCACCCAGATTTATGACCAGACCGGGAGGGGGCTTCTTTTTTTTATCTCTTTAGGAAGTAAACGTTTTGCTTGGGAAGCTTTTCAATTTCCTCCCAGGCTGAGCAAAGTCACTCTAATTTCAGTAGGCCCCATCCTCCTCTCCTCATGGGGCAGGCCTGGATGTCTCAGGGTAATCAGGACTGGAGTGCCACCTGCAGATCTGTATTTTGGCCAAGTCTTTGACTGATGATGGAGATGGTGACCAAGAGAGAAAAGTGTGCAGATTTTATCTTAAAGATGAGTTTGTTGTAGGAGTTTCAGTCTATTGCTCCCTTAGGCATAAATAATTGCCTGGTATTTCAGAGGGCTCTTATAACTACTCTTCTTCCTCCCCCATCTCAACATCCTGCTGGAGATCAATTAACCAAAGGTAAGGGGACACTTTTGAAAATTTGTGCTGGTGGAATTAGGCAGAATTTAGCCTCATGCCACTCTCAGTGCCTATTTTAGGGGTAGTCATATGGCGGTTGGGGCTAGTGAGTATATCTTTGGCTGGAATGGGTCAGGAGAGGACTGGTGCTCTCATTTTAATCCTGAGATTATATAATGTTGTCAACAAGAAAAAGATATGAATGCAAGATGGTTCAGTAAAGGCTTGCATTGTACTTCTCATCAAGTGGCATTGTTTGGTTGTTGTCATTGGGTTTTTTTGTTTTTTGTTTGGGCTTCACAGTTTCCATGCTCTCACTCCCCCCCACTTTTTCCCCCTCTCTACACAGACCCCTCCTTCAAACTTCCATACTCACCCTCCCATGCCGTTATCCCTCTTAGCCTGGTCCCCACAGTGGTGTCATTTGAAAGTCAGGGAAAGCAGTAAAGTCGGGACATCCCTTTTATACCTTTGTGAATAGCTTCCATTTCGATGGGGCCTTTTATCCTGAAACTCTTTACCCACTTTATATCCCAGGATCACTTCACCCACCACTGAAGTGCCGCCAGCCGACTCAGGAGCCTAAGTGGCAGCTGTTCCACAGTCTAGGGCAGGAAGTGAAGAAGAACATGATATTCAATTAAAACTGCAGGGGGAATTCAGAGAGGCAGCAGGGCCTGCTGGAGAACCATGGGCCCGGAGGTCAGGAGTTCTGAGTTTCATTCCCATCTCAGCCACCAGTCACTCACAGGGGTGACCTTGGGCCAGTCACTAAAACTTGCTGTGTCTGCATTTCAAACAAACAAACAACTGGAAGGGAAAAAGGAAAGGAGAAAGGAAGGAAGGGGAAAAGGAAGAGAGGGAGGAAAAAGGGAGGAGAGAAGGAAGGAAGGAAGGAAGGAAGGAAGGAAGGAAGGAAGGAAGGAAGGGAGGGAGGGAGGGAGGGAGGGAGGGAGGGAGGAAGGAAGGAAGGAAGGAAGGAAGGAAGGAAGGAAGGAAGGGAGGAAGGAGGGAGGGAGGGAAGGAAAACAATTCTCTGGGTTGTTTTGAAATTGATGCAGATATCAAGATAATTACAACGATTAAAACTTAGATTGATGTAACATTTTAAAAGTATCAAAACTTATTTCCATCCTCTCATTTGATCCTGCAAGAGACCTTGTGTAGATACGAAAACTGAGGTTCAGAGAAATTAAAAGATTTTCCCAAGATCACACAATTGGTAGTAAAGGAGAAAATTGAAATTTATATTCAGACTTGAATCCAAGTCCAGGGCCCTTCTCACTACAGCCCTGGATCTTCCTCAAACGGCACATAAGTATAGAAGCCATCTTACACCAAATAAAGTAGGTGGTCTGTTATGTGATAGGCCTTCAAATCTCCCCTCCTCAGTCCATGTGCCTGCCCCACAGTGTCTGAAATCCCTAGGAAGATACTGTTTCCAGAAAGCCCCTTGTGATATATGGTAACCTATTTGCTTAGGACTGGTTCATGCCATAGCACCCCTACAGAAAATGGGGCCTGAAAGTTTGGGACCAAGGACAGCTACATTTTGATAGCGCAAAATCTGCAAGGATACAAAGCACGGGAGATTTCAAAGACAGCACAATCGTGAGGGAGAAATTCCAATTTAGAGACTTGGGCTATCAAGGAGGGAACTTGAAGGGTCTGGTGACGGAGGAGACACACAAAAAAGGATTTTTTTAAAGAGATTTTTTTTAAAGAGATAGTCTAATAGGAAGAAAGATGGGCACCCTGAAGGCAACTATACCTATATATAAACTATAGTCACAATTTCCCTTGAACTCATAAATGTTAGGGCTGAAAGGGAGCTTAGAGAACATTTAGTTCAATCTGCTCATTCTATAGATGAGAAAACTGAGGCCAGAAAAGTGAAGTGATTTGTCTGTGGCTACATAGCCACCTCCTCCTCCTCTTTCTCTCTCTATCTTTGTCCTCTCTCTATCTTTATCTATCTCACTCTCTCCCTTGCCTCTCTGATCCAATTGATTGGCTACTCCTGTCAAGTTCACAGAATCTCTTAAATTAATCTAAGTTCCAATACCTTTCCTTCTCACACATCAAAACCTATTTACAGGTAGCTCTAAGGGCTGGAAGGACTCCCAGAGGCAAGCTAACTTCAAATCTTCCTTTTAGAGATGAGAAATCAGAGACTTAGCAAGATTAAATGATTTACCCAAGGTCACACAGAATCAGAAGCAAGAACCCAAGTTCTTTGACTTCAGAGTTAGGGTTCTTTCTTCTATAACACTTAAGTTCTTTATCTATGGCTTGGGTTTTAAAGGACAGTAGGAATTCTCTTTTGTTCCATCATCGGAAGATGAGGTCGTCCTTCTTGCCAAGCCTAACCCTCCATTTGTGCCTTTGATACTCTCTTCTTCTGCCTTTTCTCTCTGTAGTCTTTCTCTGTCTCTGCCTCTCCCTATCTTTCTGGGAGTGGCCCCTCTCTCTTCTCCCCACTCCCCCATGGGTGCTATCATCTCTTTGTGTGACTTTAATTATTCTTTTTCTACAAATAACTTCTAAATTTGCATATTGATTCCGTATCTCTCCCTTGAATTTCAGTCTTTTATCTTAGCTTCTGGCTGGACATAGATACATGAATGGCCCACTAGTAGAGCCACTTATCCAACATATTTAAAACAGAACTCATCATGTTTCTTCCTAAATTTGTCTCTATTTCCGACTTGCCTGTTTCTTTGGATGGCAACCCTGTCTTACCAGTTACCAAAGTTTAAAACTTTGGTGCTGTTCACTCTTCTCTTCCCCTCTCATTGGACTATTCACCATCCCCATACCGTGCTCTTCCTTTCTTGTCTCCATGTTCACTCTCATTAATCCTTATACCCACAATGCCTTCCTCCTTCTTGTTCCTAATGTATTGAATTTCTAGTCAAGTCAATAGGCAAGCATTTATCAAGCACCTTTTACATACCTTGCATTGTGCTAAGTGTTAGCAAACGGCAAAGTAAGACCCTGTTCTCACAGTGTAATGGGAAAGATGCCCACTCATCCTTTATAGCCTGATTCAAAACTAGGAAGCCTTCTCTGATCCTGCAGGTTCTTAATGATCTTACCTACATCAGACCTCACCCAGAACTTCATTTGTAGTTATCTCATATACTTTTCATTTTTATTATTTATTTAAAATTAATTGTACACTAGACTATGTATTCCATCAAGTCAGGAACCATGTCATAACTTATCTTTATATTATAGATGGTACTTAATCAATATTTACTGAAGCAAACTGAATAAATTAACGGAAAAATTAATGGAAAAGCCTGGCCTAGAACTTGGGTCTTTTTGCTCTAAGGCTACTGTTCTTTCTACTAAACCACAATGTCTCCTAGGGCTAGTCCTCTGTGTTGTTTGATTCCTGAGTCACGGTTCTGCTCTCAACAGAGCTACCCACCCCACCTCCATTAGACAGAAATTTACTATGACAATGTTAAAAAGTGCTATGTAAGAAAAAGCTATTATTACTATTATGTAAAGGTATATTGATCAGTGTCCTAAGTTCCGATTCTAGGCACCAAAGCAAAGGTTTCAGACCAGAGTACTTGCTTCTTACTAAATCCAAAATAAGTGAATTTCTAGCATAGTAGGCATTTCTTCTTTGGTGTCTCCTTCTGCTGCTTGGGCAGTAGCCAAAGGCAGTGTCGTATAATGGAAAGAGCTTTGGATATGCATTTGGGAAACTGGGATATGAATTGTGAGCCCAGCATTTTTAGCTCTGTGGCCATGAACAAGTCATTTCTCTCAGACTCTCTATTTCCTCATTGGTGAAATGGGATTAATATTTTTTAACTGTATAGGATTGTTGAAAACACTTTGGCAGATAGGTGGCACAGTACATAGAGCACTGGGCAGCTAGGTGGTTCAGTAGTTAGTGTGCTGGGCCAGAAGTCACGATGTTCCCCTAGAGGAATGGGTGCATGGAAATAATTTGTTCCAACAACCACAAAGTTGGTTGGAGCAGGTTCTGCAGAGCTTAGTCAGACACCGAAGATGTCAAGATCATCTACTGCCTTCTGGGCCATTGTCAGTCACCCTGACTTTTCTCTTGCCACTGGACTTCAATGATATGGAGGAGATAGTGAGGCTGACGACTTTGTGCAACTCTGCCTCATTTAAATCCAATTCATGCACAAGTCAAGACATCACCCCATGAAGTCGTTGGTCTTCTTTAAAAATGAAGGATGAACAACAATATGGATGATTGCTGGGTTTAGTCTAGCCTTTAGAGATTAAGATCAGGAGGCATATAGAATGTTCAACCTAAGCTAGAAGCAGGTCATCTAGGGAGAAGTAAGGCCAATCAGCAGGAAGTTTAATTCTAAAGATAGACCTGAGCCTGAGGGCCTTAGCTATTTAGCTAGGACTGAGTCTGACCTGGGTTCTAAAGGTCTGGAAAAGAGCATAGATGAGCCCGCCCTTCATATGTGGAAAACATGGTACTACAGCCAAGGACTTCGACTGAAACCAGAAGCTAGGAGTATAGAAAAACTTCAGTTCCACATGCCCAGGGATCTGTTCTTGGCAGCAGCTGGTAAAAACTATATACATCCAGTGGAACAGTATCTGGTATGTATCAAGAGGAAAGAAGCTATCTATTGGAGTAGACACTTTGTCTGGTAGACACTATGCATCTAGCAAAGCAGCATCTAATAAAGACAATATGCCAGGAGGCCAGACCAGTAGGGAGCAGGCTCAACAGGAGCAATGACATATTATCATCCAAAGACATTGTCATCCCCATTACATCCTGTTACTCCTTCATGTGTGTGCTCTGGTCTGATGTATTCCCTACACGTGTGCCCTGGACACGAACATTCCTTACATATGAGCCTCTCCAGGAATATTCCTTATATGTATCTACTCTTCCCAATAATGGTATATGTATCTGCAGGAGAGTGTGCCCCAACTTTATGAGGGGAATGTTTTATTTCTACTTTTCTAAATATATTATTTCATTAAATGCCCTTGCCGTGAACTTCTTGCATCCTCTGGCTGACTCTTACAAGCAAAGACCCTGATGGGGGTTTTAAACTGCTGTTTTGAGGAGCAGTGTGGAACAGTTGTTAGAGAACAGATTCAGTGCTCATGAATATCTGGATCCTGTCACTGATGTATACTGGCTATGTGGCCTAAGCCAGTCACATAACAATGCCCTAGGCAGCTCACTCTAAGTCATCAAGGAGGTTCACATCTGCACTGATCAAGGAAGTTGCTTACTGGGTACTCCCTAAACCAATGACATCCCAGGCCTGGTTGAAAAAAAAGTGACCCCCACATAAGCTTTGTCTTAGGGATCCACTTGATGAGTTGACTGGTACCTCCAGATGTTACATGAGGTATTTTGGTGACGACCATCATATTAACATCATTTACTACGAGTATTCAGGACTCACATCCAGTCCTTGCATAATTTCTCTAAGCTGAAAAATGATTACGAAGAGGAGACTTAGACTTAGCGGCTGCCATTCATAGTGGGGAAAAGCTCTGGGCACATTGTCTTCAATGCCTTTGTCCCTTCCTTTTCCTTTCTATTCTACTGTGGAGAGAGGAGCTCAGGTGGCGGAGTTTGGGGCCACCCATAGAGCAGGAACTAATTACACCAAGCTTGAATACTGTTGCAGAAGGGCATACTCCTCCCATGCCCCTGAGCCCTCCATGTGCCAGTCACCTGCTGGCATCTGTGGAGCATAAGCCGAATGCTCAGTTCGATCTGTTCCTTCCTTGAAGGCAGACAGACATGAGGTTCTGCCCCCTCCTAGTGTTCTTCCCATTTTCCTATTCTCTGTCAAGAAAGTTCAGGCCCTCAGAACATTCAAATCTCTAATATTCAGAGCCATACCCTAGTTTTCTTTTTATTCTTTCCTTTCCACTTGTTTCTATACTCACCACCACTTCCACTAGGGGCCTGGTTTCGGGATAACTCAAAGTTTGCCAATTCATAATCAGTTTCTGACTGTGATGAGAAAAGACGATAAAGAAATATAGCTAAAGTCATGGGAGAAAGTGAGGCTTGGTGATGGGCTGGATTCATTTATCTATGCTTTCTTTCCCTCACTTCCATGGATAATGGAAAAAGGCCTGGCTATCTGGGCTGCCAGCATTTGTTGCATGGGACGCATTGGGAGATTCTGCCTGCCCTCTTCTGGTAGGCTCCCCACAGTAACTCCAGAGTACCCTTAGCAAAACAAGTCAGGCAGACTGGGGCCTCTGAAGTGTGTAATGTATACGAGTCAGCGTCATAGTGACAACAAAATACCTTGCCTTTCCCCTGGTTTGATGTGGTTTGCATTTGGAGTCCAGCATTAAGAGAGTGTCTTGGGCTTTCTTTGTCTTCAAAGTTAAAATGGAAGACTGGGAAGGGGGAAATCCTGCAGGCAGCTCTCTACCTCTGTTGAGAACAAGCAGAGGAAACCCACAGCTATGCAACTATCAAATAACAAGCCTGTGTGTTTATTGTCATGGAAATGCTTAGGCAGTTCTCAATGAGATGTCCGTGAAATGTCATTCTGAACAGATGCAAAGCCTATTTTCAATCATTTATAACTAAGTTAGAGAAAGATGTTTTCCTAAATGAATTGGGATAGCCTTCCATTTACAGAGCATTGCGTGCAAAAAGTTGCACATTTTCAAATTCAGCCGTTTTGAATTAAGTTTTAATTTTGTGTGTGTGTTTTTTTTAGAATTGGGGGGTGGGGGCCATGGGAAGGCACTCATTTTGATTCATCCATAATTCAGAGTTTCCTGAGAAGCTGATCATTTAGGTGACACAGGCACACAGATATGCAAGGCCCCTTGGCCCCAGATGGATGACCTTGCCTCTTTAAGGGAAATCACTTCTTAGCAGCCAGGGAAAACCCAGAGCCAGGAGAGATACCCAGGCATGGCCAGTTGTGCCCATTAAGGGGGGGAATGGGTAGGAGGGAAGAGGAAAAGGGATCCCCCACCTGCTGCTATGGAAATTCAAGCCGGGAGGTTCCGAGTGGGGATTACCCTGCTCTAGACCCTCTTGAACAGGTGGGTAGCTACGAGGAGTGATGGCCTTGAGATGTGTTCTGGCCGTTTCGGTGCCCCACCTCCACAAGATTCATTAGCATTCTTGGCTTTATTCAACTTATCTATCTTTGTGACTCTTTGAACAAAGCAGGCCAGAACCCTCAGCAAACCAAAGATAGCTGCAAATGTCTTTTTTAGAAGAAAAAAGACAAATTATGAGAAAACCAAGCTATTACTAGGGACTCAGTAAAACTGAAACAAAACATAGCAAAACGACCTTCCAATGTCTATCCTGGGGTCAGTATACACGCAACTTAATCCGCCTTCACACCTCCAGTTCCACACCAAGAGCACTGCTGCCCATCATGATGACCCTGAGGCCCTACAAGATCCTTAATCACCAAACACAAATCCTATTACCTTCCCTGGACTATAAACTCGTATCACGAAAGACAGAAAACAGAGTAACTATATCTTAGAAAGATTAAAGGTTGAAATAAAGAAAATGTGCTGGCTGATACTCAGATGATCCCAAATTCAATCAATAGAACACCCATTCCTTGAACCTTTTGGTTAATGGGAGATCAGATCCCACTAGTCCTGGCTTTCCTTTGAAGGACTGTAACTAACAAGCACTCCCTAATGCTTTTGTAATG
Source organism: Phalanger gymnotis (assembly GCA_028646595.1). NCBI lineage: Eukaryota > Metazoa > Chordata > Mammalia > Diprotodontia > Phalangeridae > Phalanger > Phalanger gymnotis. Next base: position 13,377 of record JAQQSZ010006424.1, read on the forward strand.
TAATAAATGCCTTCAGAGATTTAGGCTTCAACTTTATCACATAAGAAGACAAAGCAACAGAGATTAGCAGTAATTCTCTTTTCATAGGAAAAATTTCTGTGTGATGGGAAAAGCATTTTCGAAATTGTTTTGGCAAGTCATTCCCTCAATTTCACAGTTCACCGTGTATGCATTTATTAGACTGCAGTCAATTTACCTTTTTTTTTTATTTTTAATTTT
>JAQQSZ010006425.1:0-13595 GCA_028646595.1 Phalanger gymnotis
AGAGACAGGGTCAAGGGTGAAAACTCAATAAAGGGGGATAGGTTAGGAAGAAGCAAAATATAGTTAGTCTTTCACAACATGAGTATTATGGAAGGGTTATACATAATGATATCCATGGGGCCCATGTTGAATTGCTTGACTTCTTAGGGAGGGTGGATGGGAAGGGAACAGGGGAGAGAGGAAGGGAAAAGGGGATGGGAAGGGAATGGGGCGACGGAGGGGAGGGCTGACTGGGGAACAGGGCAACCAGAATGTACGCCATCTTGGAGTGGGGGGGGAGGAAATGGGGAGAAAATTTGTAATTCAAACGCCTGTGAAAATCAATGCTGAAAACCAAACATGTCAAAAATAAATTTAAAAGAAAAAAAAACTGCTTGAAATAATAAAACACCTTAGCAAAGTTATAGTATATAAGAGGAAGCCACATAAATCTTTGGGATTCATACAGATTACTAACAAAGCCCAACAGCCAGAGATGGAAAGAGAAATTCCATTTAAAGTTGTTGTAGAGACTATAAAATATTGGGGAGTCTATCTGCCAAGACAAATGCAGAGCTTAAATGAACATATAGGCCATATATATGAACAACACTTGGGTTCATGGGTTCATGATCTAGGAATAAAGTGTGATATTACAAGCAATTTTGGAGAGCAAGGAATAGTTTACCTGCCAAATTTATGGGAAAAGAAAAAAAAATTCATGACCCAACAAGGGATAGAGACCATTACAAAATTCAAAATGGATAATTTGGATAATGGTTAATTAGAAAGTTTTTCATAAAAAAGCCAACTCAACAAAGATTAGGAGGGAAGCAGAAAGTTGGGAGAAAATCTTTACAACCAATGTCTCTGATAAAGGTCTCATATCTAAAAGATACAGGGAACTGAGCCAAATTTATAGGAATGCAAGTCATTCCCCAATTGAGAAATGGTCATAGCATATAAACAAGCAGTTTTCAGAGGAAAAAATTAAAGATAACTAAAGGCATATGAAAAATGTCTAAATCACTATTGATTAGAGAAATGCAAATCAAAACAACTCTTAGGTACCACATCTCTCCTGTCAGATTGGATAACATGACAAAACAAGAAAATTATAAATACTGAAGAGGATATGGGAAAATTAGAACACTATTACATTGTTGGTGGAGTATTGAACTGATCCAGCCATTCTGGAGAGCAATTTGAAACTATGCCTAAAGGTCAACAAAAATGTGCATACCCTTTGACTTAGCAATCACACTTTTATTGCTGTATCCTAAACAGATCACACAAGTGGGAAAGAGACCTATATGAACAAAAATATTTATAGCAGCTCTTTCTGTGGTAGCAAAGTGTTGGAAATCAAGAGGATGCCCATCAATTGGGGAACCACTAAACAAGTTGTGGTATATGAATGTAATGAAATACTATTGTACTATAAGAATTGTTGAATATACGGACTTCATAATAGCTTGGAAAATCTACGTGTTTGATGCTGAGTGAGGGCAGCAGAACCAAGAGAACGTTGTACACACCCACAGTCATATTGTTTCTGTGATGACTAACTTTGAGAGACTTGGCTTTTCTCAGCAATACAAGGTTCAAAGACTGCTCCAAAGGACTCATAATGGAAAGAGTAATCTACATCCAGAGAAAGAACTGTGGAGTCTGAATCTGGATTGCAGCAAATTGTTTGCTCTCTTTTTCTTCCTCTCTTCTTTTTTGGTTTCGTTTCTTCCTTCTCATGATTCATTGCATTGGACATAATTCTTCTTTACAACTTGACTATTCTGTACATAACTTTAAAGTGAAGGTATATGTAGAACATGTATCAGATTCTGTACCATCTTGGGAGAAAGAGGGAGGAGAGGAAGAGGAAGAAAATTTGGAACATAAATTGCGAAACTGAGTGTTGTAAACTAAAAATGAAATATCTATTAAAAGATGGAAGTGATTCAAGAGATGGCCCCCTTTTTTCATGAAACCAGGTCTTACTTTCATTTATTGGTTCAGTAGTTTTCTGAATTTCAGTTTTAGTAATCTATCCTTTGGTTTTCAGCATTTCTAATTTGGTATTTAGTTAGGGATTTTCCATTAATTCTTTGTCTAGCTTATTCAGTTGCCTGCCCAATTCATTGGTCTCCTTCTTTATTTAATTCATGTAAGGATTCAAAAATATAAAATTTCCCCTAAGAACTGGTTTCATTGTGTCCCAAAAGTTTTGGTGTGTTGTCTCATTATTGCCATTCTCTTGAATGAAGTTACCGATCATTTCTAATATTTGTCGTTTGACCCACGCATTCTTTAATATTAGAAAGTTTATTTTACAATTAGTTTTTATTCTATTTTTCCATGGTCCTTTATTACCAATAATTTTTTACCATCATAATCTTAAAATGATTCATTGAGTATTTCTGCCTTTCTTCACTGGATTGTGAGTTTTTTTTAGTAAATTGTCGGGTTTTGAGTATGTGCCATATACTGCTGAGACAAAGTTGTATTCCTTTCTATCCCCATTCAGTTTTCTCCAGATGGCTTATAATAGCTATCTTTTCTAAAATTCTATTCACCTCATTAACTTCTTTCTTGTTTATTTTCAGGTTAGATTTATCAGCTTTGGAGAGGGGAAGGTTGATGTCCCCTACTAGTATAGTTTTGAAATCTGTTTCTTCCATTAACTCCCTTAAATTCTCCTCTATGAATTTTTATGCTATACCACTTGGTGCATACATGTTAAGTAATGATATTACTTTATTGTCTCTGGTGCCTTTTAGCAGGATATTGTTTCCTTCATTGTCTCTTTTAATTAGATGTATCTTTGCTTTTGCTTTGTCTGAGACTAAGATTAGCACTTCTGCTTTTTTTTACTTCAGCTGAAGCATAACATATTCTGTTCCAATCTTTTATCTTTACCCTGTGTGTATCCTTCTGTTTCAACTGTGGTTCTTGTAAACAACATATTGTAGGATTATCGTTTTTAATCCATTCTGCTATCCTCCTCTGTTTTATGGGAGAGTTCATCTCATTCATATTTACAGTTATGACTGCTATCTCTGTTTTTTTTTCTCCATCCTATTTCTCCTCTTGTTTGTGCTTTTATTTCTCCCTTTCCATTCCCCTCCTCAAATGAATTTCGCTTTTGACCTCTGCCTCCTTCAATTTTTCCTTCCTTATCAGCCTCCCTCCCTTATCTTACCCTTTTTTCCTTTCTACTACTCCCCTCCCTTCTAACCACCTCCCTTCTTTCTTTCCCCTTTCCCCTCCTACTGCTTGTAGTATACGTTTGATTTCTATATTTATCAGAGTATGTTATTCCCTCCTTGAACCAAATTTTATGAGAATCAAGCTCAAACACTGCTCTTCTCCCTCCTTTCTTTTCCCCTACTATAACATATTTTCGTGCCTCTTCATGTGATGTAATCTACCCTTTTGTACCTCCTTTTTACCTCTTTTCCCACTCAGAGTAGACTTTGGAGAAATGGAAGCTGCCTCCCATGGCTCTTGCTTCCTTCCCTCTCTTATCTCTGCCCCACCATTCTCTCCTATTATCATCTTCCATTTTTCATCAGTATCCTCTCTTTTCCCATATCTCCACCTCTTACTCGCCGTTCTTTGACTTCCCTCCCTCTCTTCTCTCTGCTCTGCTTTCTTCTCCCACCTCTCAGCCTGAAAGGGCCAAGATCTCCCATTGCATCCTAGGTCATCTCCAGTCATCTTCCTAAATATCAGGTCACTGGATCCAGATGGCTCTAAAAGAAATTGTGAGGCTGGTGACCTTGCACAGCTCTCCTTCACTTGAATCCAAGTGAACTGTAAGTCATGTTATTGTTTCCCTAATGTCATGGTCCTCTTTGAAAACGAAGGATAAACACAATCTGTGAGTAGAGCAAGCTACCTGAAAGGAGACTCATCTAATTGGGTAACTCAGTTCATCCTCTTCTTCTCCTTCTCCATGTTCTTCTCCTTCTCCTCTCCAAAGGAAGGTAAATTTAGATGGTCAGAAGAGCTGCCCACTTAACTTTGGGTTTACTGGCTAGATTTCTTTCTTTCCCTTTCCTTCCTTTCTCTCTTTCTTCTCTTCTTTCCTTCCTTTCTCATTCCCTCCCTCCCTCTCTTCCTTCCTTCCTCCCTTCCTCTCTCTTTCCTCCTATTTCTTCCTTTCTTTCTTTCTTCCTTTCTTTCTTTCTTTTTCTTTCTTTCTTTCTTTCTTTCTTTCTTTCTTTCTTTCTTTCTTTCTTTCTCTCTCTGTCTCTCTCTCTCTCTTCCTTCCTTCTTTCCTTTCTTCCTCCCTTCCTCCCTTCCTTCCATTCTTTCTTTCTTCTTTCTCAAAACCTCAAACCTCTTTTACTCTGAACTCATAGATTGGACCACAATAGGTACCTGGCTAAGCTCCACTTAATGGCTGTATTTTTGGCCCCATGTCAGCGTTTTTTCCTTGACCTGACAATTCTAGACTTTGTCTACAATATTTCCTGGGGTTTTCAATTTGTGATCTCTTTTAGGTGGTGACCAATGAATTCTTTCCATGACTACTTTACCCTCTTGTTTTAGGACCTCAGGGCAGTTTTCCTTGTGATTTCGTTGAAGATATTGTCTGGGTTTTTGTTTTTTTTTTCATCATGGATTTCTCGTAGACCAATAATTCTTAGATTGTCTCTCCTGGATTGATTTTCCATGTCAATTGTTTCACTAATGAGATATTTTATGTTTTCTTCTATTTTTTCATTCTTTAGATTTTGTTTAACTGATTCTTGATGCTTCATAGGTTCTACTTGCCCAATTCTAATTTTTAACAAATTGTTTTCTTTGTTTAGTTTCTGTACCTCCATATCCATTTGTCCAATTTCAGTTTCAAAGGATCATTTTTTTTTTCCAATTAGGTTCCATACCTCCTTAAACATTTTGCTAATTGTACTTTTGAAAATTTTGTTCTTATCAGTGATTTTTTTCCATTTTTTTCTTTTACCTCTAATTTGGCTTTTAAAATTCTACTTGAGTTCTTCCAGGAATGCTTTTTGGGCTCGAGACTAGTTCATATTCCCTTTTGAAGTTTCAGATCTGGGTATAGTGTCAATACTCTCCTCTTCTGAATTGGTATTTGGATATCCCCTCTCTCTGTATTATGAATCAATGGTCTTTGTTTTTCTCTATTGCGTCTTCATGATGGTTGTCTTTTTTCTCACTTTTAAATTGGATCTCTGCTTTGGACCAAAGGGGGCTCTGTCCCAAGCTTCTTGAGCTGGGAATTGTGGGCCTACTTACTGGCTTTGTGAGCTGTGCCTTCTGGATTTGTCAGCTACAGGCTATATATTGCTGTAGCTCACCTGGTGCTGAGGTAGAGTGGCCGGTGTATGCCAAAGTCAAGGCCAGGTGAAGTGTTTCTGAGTTTCCCTGGGGTTACACTGAACCACCTGTCCTGAGGTGTGAGGGAGGGGTGGTCTGGCTGTTGGATTTCTCCTCTTCACCTAAGGCTATGCTATAGCACTGGTAGTTTCAGCAGTTGTCTGTGCTGGTGTCTTCCACTTATTCTGGATGTGCAAAGGCATGCCCGGGGTTCTGGTGTTGGCATTTGCAGGCTCCACACCCCTAGGGCTCAAGAACAACCCCTGGTCCCCTGAGATGGGGCCTACTGGGATGACTCTCTTCCTCCACTGGTCTCCTTCTAGCACCACAAGGGGGGCCTATCTCCCCAACCTCCTGAGCTAAAAGACTGCTGAACCTGTACTTCTGGCCCCTCTATTCCATGGTTTTTCCCAGGGCAGTATTCTCTGGGTTATTCAAGGTGAGAAAAGGATGGGTGGGAGCACCTATGTTTTATGTGTTCATCATGGCTCCTGGATATTCAGGAAGGTGAGTTTCAAGCCTTTAGACACATAGCTTCAGGAGTTGCTGCTGCCACAGCTACAAAGTCTGTATTTTGTCTCCCCTAGCTCTGACAGACTCCTATCCCGGGCTGAGAGGCCTGTGGATCACCACCACAGCTGACAATTTAGCCTCAGGCCTCCTCTCACTCCTTGCTCTGGTATGGTTTAGTTTCACGTGCCCAGTGCTCTCCCTAGACCAATTATTTTATAACTGTGGAGGACTTTGGTTGTATAAACTTTTTGAAAAATATAAATAAGAAAAACTTCTCTAACTTAAAATTTTATGGGGTCTTTTGAGGCACTGGAAGTTAAGTCACTTGTCTAAGGTCACAAAACTAGTATGGATTTGAAATAGAATTGCAGGTCTTTCTGATATGAAAAATAGCAGTTACTTCATGCAATTGCTTACATGCCAAATAACAGAAATAAAATAGCATTAAAATACAAAAAAGCAGTAGCAAGCCTTCTATGAGTGAACTTTTTTTGGCAGTAAGAAGCTAAATTTTTGTGAGTCAGATAGGATTGTGTAACAATGCTGACACATCCATGGCTTTTTGTGTTTTATTTTTAATTTTCCAAAGATTTTTTGTAGCTTTTTATTTTTCTAAATATATACCACTTGACCAGGCTAGAGAAGGTTCTTTTTTCTTTTGCATTGTATAAGGCTCTTAGAAAATATATCACTAACAATTCATAAAAGACTACAAAAGCAGACTAAGCAGGTCCCCTTTAAAATAACAACTTTTCTTTTTCTTTTTAACGTCATGGCAAGAATGTTTCACCATTTAGCTTTATGCCATGAATCAAGAGTATAATTATAGTTTCATATGAAAACTAGCTTATAAAAATCTGACTAGTTCTTTCTATATCATGCCATTTTCCAGTCACAGTAATTGTATATTTCCCCCTGTGGGATGGAAGATTTTAGTTCTTTAAATTTTATCAGAAATACATATAAATATTTTTACTTAAGTTTACATTGTCACAAAAGTTCAAATGTCCAAAGGAAATATCATGATTTGTTTTTAACCTAGTACTTCTTTCTGAGTTAATGTTACTTAGGGGTAAATCTTCCACAAATAAAGCATTAATAGAAATAATAGCCAATATTTACCTAGGGCTTTGAGTCTGTGTGATGTCAAACACATTCTGACATATATGCATGTATGCACACAGATATGTATACACATGTATGCATATGCACATATCCATGTATTATATACCATATACATTTATAATAAAGAATAGAATAATAATAACTAATAAGATAACTAAACTTGGAGAGGAAAATTATGTACTTTATAGATAAGAACATTAACACTTATAAAGGTCAAGTAAACAAGCATTTATTAAGTGTTTTCATGTGCTATGTACTGTGCTAGTATCTGTGAATACAAATAAAAGCAAAACAGACAGCCCCTGCCCTCAAGGAGTTAACATTCTAAGGGTGAAGTTAACACATAAAAATAAAAATAAAAAGCTGAGAATAGAAGTAATATCTGGAGGCTAAGGTGAAAATGAGGAAAAATGAAGTCTAGAGTATCAGGTTGTGGAGGCTAGAAAGGAGAGAAGGTATAAACTTTGTGCCCTGGGTACTTACCTTAAAATGGAGGTACTGGGAGGAACAGACCAATCAGAGGAAAGAGCCACAGGGCAGTTTGGCATTGGAAGCCTACTGGCTTATGGCAGAGAAAACAGTTTAGAGTCAAGAATGGAGCCTAGAGTGAAAGTGACATAGCTAGTAAGTGTCTGAGACAAAATTTTAGTAGGGTCTTCCTGATTCCCATTTCAACACTCTATTCCCTATATCTTTCCAATAAAATCATGTTTTGCTTAGGTACTCAGACATTTCTGTGATCTTACTCATGTGGGCATAGTCTTGCAATAAGTAAATAATTTCTCATCCATGTCCTTCAATAAATCCTCCAAAAAGGATGTACCCAATGTGCTAGAAACTTTTCTTGAGAAACTTTATTTTAATAAAGTGAATCAATGATGTACTGTTTTGTGGTAGGCAGTGTTTTAAACAGTGTTTGAAAAAAATTGCACTCAGGGAGTATCGAGATTCTCTCTGGGCTTTCTCAGTTCATTTTCTCTCCAGTTCAAAGTAAGGCTGGTATTGGTTTTTGTCTGTTTGTTTTCTGAAATACAACAATCTGAAATACAATCAAAAATTACACAACAAACAAACTAGGTTGCTTTGTGGATAGACTGCTGGACCTGGGGTCAGGAAGATCTGAGATCAAAGCTTGTATAAGATTAATAGCTGTCATTTACTACCAAGTCACTTAACTTTTGTTTTCCTCAATTTTCTCAACAACAAAATGGAGATAATAGCATCTGCTTCACAGAGTTAGAGGATCTAATGAGATTAATTTTTATAAAGTACTTAGCACAATGCCTGGCATAAAGCAGGCAATTAATAAATGTTTATTCCCTAACACCCTCTATTTGATTCACCATTTATTCCTATACATGTCTTTCAATTCAATCATCATAAGTCATAGGATTTGGCAATTTACTGTAAATGGACATGTGAGTTGTTAGAAATATCAAATAGGACAGAAAATTGAGATAGATATTTAACAAAAGATAGCAAATTGCAATAGGATTTATTTTCCTTTCCCCTTCTCCCTTCTCCCTTCTTCTCTGAGAGACACTTCAGGAAGATTTTGACACATTAGGTATAGCTTTTTCCAGTACTATGATCCAAAGGAGAGATATTGTGGAACAGATTTCACTTGCTTTCACCAACTGCTTGGATTAACCATTTTCTGTGTCTGTGTTGTAATCACCTGCTCTCTGTTCCATTCTACTGACTCTGCTCCATCCCAGTCTGCTGAATACCTCATGTCCACTCCTTATTCCCTCTTGCTTATAGATACAAGGTGGGACAGCACCTATCTTTACTTTGTTTTACCTCCTTCTTAAGTATCAAGCTTTAAAACAGCTTCTGCTTCTTCTCTACTTCTCCATTTACATAGAATTCCAAACACACGAAAATAAATACTTTATTAAGACTTCAGAAATCTGTTGGCTTTCATGTGTACCTGTAAACATTCTATCTTACCAAGTATCTATGCCCTTGATCATACAGTATTTCCACAATGACATTTATATGTTCTCTGAGTAGGGGTGGGAGACAGGGGAAAAGTAAAGAAGAAAAAACTATCAATTTTGTTTCTCATGTTCTTTTCCTGTTTTTTGGAAATCCATATCCTTTAAGATATCCTTTATACCTCTTGTTCCCTGAAAATTGTCATTGATAATACCCTATAGCATGATTATATTCATGAAAAAAATGTACATTGCCTCTTGTTTTACCATTCATTTTGATTCTTCTGAGTTGGTAGAATTGCATAATTCACAGTCACATAGTCTAAATGATAAAAAACTTGTCATGAAAAGATAGTTTTCTTTTCCCCTCATCCATGGGAGGGGACATTTTTTTGGATCACTAAAATTGCTGTGTATTCTCATATAATAAGCTAACCCACATCTTTGAGATTTCAAATCTGGTGTCAGACATTTATAGCTCTGTGATCCTGAACAAGTCACTTAACCCTGTTTGCTTCAGTTGCTTCATATCTAAAATGAGCTGGAGAAGGAAATTGCACACCACTCCAGTATCTTTGCAAAGAAAACCCCAAACGAAGTCACAAAAAGTCAAACACAACTGAAATGACAGAACAACAACAACAACAAAACAAGAATTAAGTGATAAGGCACCTAACTTAGAGTCCACACTAGGTCAATCTCTGATGAAGTGGATAACTATCTAAAATTTCTTATTGTCTTATGAAGCATTCAACATTACTACTTTTCACCAGCCTTTGAGGATGATTTTAATGTTACAAAAGGATCTGAGCTATGCTGATGAAAAATCTTAAGTCTACTGGACTTAATAGTTCAAAAATGCTTCAAAAATATTTCAAGAAAATGAAATCAGTTGATCAAATTAACAAAGAATTCCTTTAGGTCCTAGAATTCATTATAGAAGATTTAATGCTTGTGTTAAAATAGTCTTTAAAATATAGCTCAAAATAAGACTTGGTATCAGCATATTGCCTATAAATAAAATATTTGTATAGAAAAGAAAAGTTTTATAATATTTGATACACTTGCACACATCCTTACCACAGGGGAATATGTATGCTAAAGATTAATGTGACTATATAATATGTGGATGCTGTGAAAATACAAAATATTACATTTTAAAAATTTACTCCATAATGTGCTTCCTTATACTTTTTGGAAAGAGGAAGTAATTTATGCTTTAAATGGAGTGGTTTACTGTAGTAAATTTAGAAAATTGAAAATATCCTGTCAGGAAAAAGGCCTATGTGATAGACACTATAAGTAAGTCTGAGCAAACAAAAATGTTCTAATTAAATTAGAAACAAAAAGTGCTAATCAAAAATAAACAAAGGAGAGTGAGGGGAAAAATGATTAGAATTCTAGGGTGGGGAACCTTTGACCTCAAAACCACATGTGGCCCTCTGGGTCCTCAAGTGCAGCCCTTTGACTGAATCCAGACTTCACAGAACAGAATCAGGATTTGTTCTGTGAAGTCTGGATTCAGTCTAAGGGCTACACATGTGGCATCTAGGCCATAGGTTCCCTCTCTTGGGTTAGATTAAAGATTTAACATTTCTGATATTAAGAATAGAGCCCAATTAGTTGATTTTGTTCACCTTTTTCTTTTGCTTTTGTTTTTGTTTTTTGATTTTTTTTTCTGTAAGTCATGGCTCTGGGATATTTGTTCCTGCCCGTGGTTATTGGCAAAACAATTCATGCTGAGTTCATGGATAGAGCTATTAACCAACTAATAGAGATATTAACCAACAGGGGAAGACAGGGAGTTAATGTTTCACAGTGAAAAGAGCACTGACTCTTGAATTAGAGAATGTGAATTCAAATCTCAACTCTGATATTTATTCACTTGTGTGTCACTGGGAAAGTAATTCAACCTCCCAAGTTCTGTTTCCACATTTAAAAAATAAGGGGCATAAGCTTTATGGTCTCTCAAATCCCTATCAGTTTTACATCTGTTATGATGCCATAATAAGAACCATGACAGATTTTTTTTAAACTCAGAGCAAAAACAAACAATTCAACGGCCATGTGGTGGGTAAGAGATAGAATGAGGAAGGAGTGAGTAAAAGGAAGCAACAGTAACCTAGAAGATTAACCAATCTATGGGGGCCATGAATAGCAGTTTTTTCATCCTTCCTATGGCTTTGGAAAAGAATTAGACCTTGAAAAGTAAGACTGTCAATTGACTCCAATGTCATTGGAGAAATATTGCATCAATCACATGAAGAGTAGCCACTATGGGGAATAAACATTTCCTCCTGGTGAGGAAGCACTTCTCCCATTCCCCACCACATGTCAGCTACCTGGGGACAAATCTCCCTACCTGCTGTAGCAATTATGACTAGTTATGATAAATGTGAAAGCATTGAAAGGTAATGGTTCAATATTTCAACCAGTTACCCAATCACTCATTCCCTTGATTAAAAAAAATTAAAAAGAATGGGGATAAGCTAGATGTATTCCCAATAAGATCCTAGGTAAAACAAGGATGTCCATTATCACCCCTATTATTCTATTTGGTACTAGAAATATTGGCTTTAGCATTAAGAGAAGAAAAAGAAATTGAAAGAATTAGAATAGGCAAAAAAGAACTAAATTATCACTTTTTTGCAGATGATAAGATGATTTATTTAGAGAATCCTAGAGAATCAAGTAAAAGACTACTTGAAATAACAAAAAAAAATTAGTAAAGTTGCAGGATGTAAAATAAATACACTGTGTTGGTAAGCAAAATGGGCTCTTAGCACTCAGTTCAACCAAGTGCCCTTGAAGAGTTTGGCTTTTGTTTCCTTTGATTAAACAAAGTGTATTTCATTGAGTCTTTCTAGGTGCTAAGCCCCAGGCCCAAAACCCTATTAGGTGCTAAACCTATGTGGGTGTGAAGCTCCCAGGATACTAAGGGGAGGTGCTAACTCAAGAGCCAATCATAGGAGCCTAAGTCCTGGTCATTCAGATGATGTTTGATGACATCTGAAGTGGTATGAGAAGAGAGCACAGAGTTTTTTTTTTTTTTGTGCAGGGCTCTCACTCCTGATGCTGTGCTGATGTGGAGACTACAGGCAGCTGTAGCTAAGACCCCTCCAGATCATAAACCCAGATGGTGGGACTTTGTTTAACTCTGGTAACTATGTGTTGAGATTTGAATCAGACATGGTCTGTCTGTCCATGTTTGTACTTTGTTTGTATTTTGCTCTGAAGTTCAGGGTGCTGGCTTTTCCCCCTGATCTAAGCGAGTGATATTTTTATGCTGAATTAAAGTAAGCTTGTCAACTCCTTAATGTTGCTTTCCTTAGTAAAGCAGATCAAAAGAACCTGGGCTTTTGCAGTGTGCTGGCAGAGTTCTTGTTGTTGGGCTTGTGTTGGTCTTTCACCCCCACAACAGCTTTTAGTCAGATTGTTGCAAAGCACATAAATCCTCAGCATCACTATACATTACTAAAAAGCCTAACAGCAAGAAATAGAAAGAGAAATTCCATTTAAAGTTATGGTAGACACTATAAAATAGTCTACCTCCCAAGACAAACCCAGCACTTATATGAACACAATTATGAAACACTTCTCACACAAATAAAGTCAGATCTAAATAAATGGAATAACATCAATTGCTCATGGTTAGGCTGAGCTAATATAATACAAATGACAATTTTACCTAAATTAATTTACTTATTCAGTGCCATACCAATCGAACTGCCAAAAAATTATTTTACAGAGCTGGATTTTACAAAATTTTACAAAATTCATCTGGAAGAACAAAAAGTCCAGAATGTCAAGGGGATTAATGAAAAGAAATGCTAGGAAAAGTGGCCTACATACCAGATATCAAACTGTACTATAAAGCAACGGTCATCAAAACTACCTAGTACAGGATAAGAAAGAGTGGTAGATCAATGGAATAGGTTAGGTATACAAGATGCAGAAGTCAACAACTATACCAATTTACTCTTTGATAAACCCAAAAGAACCAGGTTCTGGGCTAAGAATTCACTATTCCACAAAAACTGCTGGGAAAATTGGAAAAAAGGTATGGCAAAAACTGGACATAGAACAATATCTTACACTGTATACCAAAATAAAGTCAAATGGATTCATGATTTAGAAATAAAGTCTGATACTGTGATACTTGGAATTAAGATTGCAGTTTAGATCTATAATAAAGAACACTGTTGGGAGCGGAGCCAAGATGGCGACTGGAAAGCAGTAACTGGCGTGAGCTCCCTACCAAGTCCCTCCAAAAACCTATAAAAAATGGCTCTGAACCAATTCTAGAACTGCAGAACCCACAAAGTGGCAGAGGGAAGCAGGTCTCCAGGCCAGGACAGCCTGGATGGTCTCAGGGTAAGGTCTGCCCCGCACGGAACTCCCAGCTCCCAGCTGAGGGGAGCAGAGCTGAGCCAAGCAGAGCCCAGTGCGCTTGGCGCGGGGCGGCAGACCTTGGACCGACGAGACCAGGAGTGGAGTGGAGAGTGCCCTAGCATGCTGAATTACTGAGCTGTGGCATGTACCAGACCTCACAACCCACAAACAGCAAAGACATCAGAGAAGGTTAGTGGGAAAAGCTGCAGGACGAGACGGAGTTTGCGGTTCAGCCACTGCCCCTGGGGCAACGGAGGCGGGGCAGCTTTAGAACTATAGCTGCAGTTGCTTCTGGCCCCA
>JAQQSZ010006426.1:0-13595 GCA_028646595.1 Phalanger gymnotis
CCTCCTTCCCCAAGAACCCCCAACCTGGATTGGGCTTAGATCTTCAGCAGGCTCTTCCCTCCTGCTCTGATCAGCCACTTAATTCCTCCCACCAGGTGGGCCTGGGGCCAGAAGCAACTGCAGCTGCAGTTCTAAAGCTGCCCCACCTCCGCTGCCCCTGGGGCAGTGGCTGAACCACAAACTCTATCCCAGTCCCCAGCAACTTCTCCCACTAACCTACTCTGTTGTCCTTGGTGTTTGTGGGTTGAGAAGTCTGGTAACTGCTGCAGCTCACTGATTCAGGGCGCTAGGGCATACTCCACCTGGCTCCTGGTCTGGTTGGTCCACGCAGCCCACACTGGGCTCTGCTCCACTCAGCTCCGTTCCCCTCCGCTCCCAGCTCCATGTGGGATAGACCTTACCCAGAGACCATCCAGGCTAGAGCCCTGCTTCTCTCTGCTATTTTGTGGGTTCTGCAGTTCTAGAATTGGTTCAGAAGCCATTTTTTATAGGTTTTTGGAGGGACTTGGCAGGGAGCTCACGCTAGTCCCTGCTTTCCAGCCACCATCTTGGCTCCGCCCCCCCCCCCCACGTTCTGTGGATTTTTAAAATATTAGTGTGGCAGGGCATTTGGACATGAGTTTCTGCAGGCAGAAATTGTAAGATATTTAGCACCTGTCTCTGTGAACAAGCCTCTGTAAAAAGCAAGATTGTCAGTTCCTCAGGAAAAGACAGGCTGCCCTTCCCTTGTCCTGAAGGGGAGAGGAAACACTTCAGTAAGAGAAGCAGGAGTGAACAGGTGAGCAGTTACCTGGTGTGGTGAGCAGAAAGCTGAGTGCTGGTGCGATAGTGCAAACTGTCAGATGTGAGTTTGGCTTGTGGGTTGAGTGGGAGAGATGCCCAGTGATTTGAGTGATGATGGGTTGAAAGACTTTGAAATTCTGGGAGTGAGATGCAGAGGTGGTTGCTAAGGCTTTGGGGAGCCACCTTCTCCCACTGTAATCAGATGGAACATGCCTGGTGCTTAGGTCAGAGGCCAGAGAATGTAGGCGGATGGCAAGGTAGGTGTTCTCTCACTCTTTTTGTCTAAGAGAGCAGAGGTAGATTCCAAAATTTTCCTTTTCTTTAAAGTTTGTTTACACTTTCTGTTCTAATTAATACCATGATGGCCATGGAAAAAAGACACTTTTGGTCACAATTGTCTTGGTCTGAGCATTTCATTGTTTGTCATTGGGGAGTTCCCAAAGAGTAAGAAATAATGACTAACGTAATATATGAAAGAGAGAACAGACTGAATTACCAGGATGGAAGGAATTCCCTGCCCCTTTTCCCCCCACTCATACCCTACCTTGGCTAAGATTTCAGAACCTTTATAAGAAAGAATCTTATTGCTACTGATTTCTCTTCTTAAACCTACCAAAGTGTAGCAAGCGTGTATTTCAGTCTTCTCTCCTAAGGAGTTAAAAATCTCTGTGGCTCTCTGGTTGGTGGACTGGACTGTCAAGTCACACTGCTTTCTCCATGGATTTTCTTTATACATGCCTCCAAGAGAAATTTTTCAGAAGAAGAGAGCGTTTTCACAGAAGCAAGGGAAGGAGAGAAGATTTGGTGGTCAGCAGTATCTAAAGCTACACAAAGGTCAAGGAAGATGGGTAATGAGAAAAGGCTCTTAGATCTAGGAATTAGTAGATCATTGGTAACTCTTAAAGATAACTTATTGCATTCTAAGAAAGGATGAAAGGGATGGTTTCAGAGAAACCTGCGAAGACTTGTATAAATAATGCAGAGTGAAGTAAGAAGAATCAGGAGAACAATGTATACAATAACATTATTGTAAAAACAAACAACTTTGAATGACTTAAAAACTGTGGTCAGTGCAATGATCAACCATGACTCCAGAAGATTCATGGTGAAGTTTGCTATCTATATCCTGACAGAGAGATGATGGATGTAGAACTCAGAATGAAACATAATTTTTTTGGACATGGCCAGTGTGGGAATTTGTTTTATTTGACTATGCATGTTTGTAACTGGGGTTTTGTTTTTCTTTTTAATAGCAGGGAGGTGGTAAGGATAGAAGGTGGATATTTTCTTGGGAAAAAAGTTTTTTTAAGGTTAAGTAGATGGTCAAGTTTGTGATAACAGAAAAGAAATTTAAGAGGACTCAGTGGAATGGTCTATGATGGATTAGCCAGTTGAAGTCGGGACGAGCAGTGTAGGAGTGAAGCCTAGTGGGGAGATGGTATGGGCTTATTGGCCAAGAAGCATATGATTGTGGTTGGAGATTTGATATGATAGGAGGTGAATTGCTTTGACATACTTCATATGCAGAGACTTAGTGCTAGCAGTTACTCTACCACAAAAGTTGAAATAGAATCTGATTGGTGTTTTGGAATGTGTCCCTCTAAAGCCTTCTTCCTTGGGGCCCTGCTACTGGTTCCCTTTAATGGTAAGAGCTGCTATTATATCAGGAGTTCAGGAAAGTTGGAGAAATGGCCAGTCTCCTTGGGGACGCCCATCAAAATCACAGATTCAGATCTACTTCCTTCTCAAATGCCTGTGCCAAAATGTCCTACCCTTCCCATTCCTGCTCCTTCTTAGCACAATTCTGGGCCCCTAGGAAACTCTTAAGAAGCTTGTTGCCTTGGTTGTTACCTCTTCTTTTAAAGCTGTTTTGAAGTTGTGGAGGGCCTAGAAGAAAAGAAGTTAGATTTTTATGATCAGTCCGCAACATAATTTATATTGGAAGACATTGATCTTGAGGATCCTTAGAAGACTTGGCTTGGCTGTGGAGTTAGTCTAGGTGTTCTTATGTGCCCTAGGCAGTACCTGCGGATTTGGTTTACAGAAAGAACCCAAGGTTCCAATGAGCTCTTGAAACAAACTTGGTCTTTTAGGAGTTCTCTTGTACGGGAATGACTTAGGCCTATGGGATCATTTCATGCCAGAACTAGACCAGGAAGAAGAGAGAGTACAATGACTAAGAAGGGCAGGAAGTAGTGGTTGCTTAATGGTGGATATGACTTAGAAATCTCAAGTATTTTGTGAAGTTCAGGGCTTTATAACTCTTAGTTTCTTAATGACTTCATACAGATGTTGCTGTCTTAATTTCTGATGATATGGATCCCTGTGTGCTAAACCAGATTCTGAATGGCATCTTTGGAACTCTGGGATGGACTTTTGGTGATTTTTTAATATAGTTGAGGTAGCCTGATTTATTACACTTATTTTTCCTTACTGGGAAAACAGCAACAACAGCAAAAAACAAATCTGATTTCTTTTTGGTATATTATTTCTTGTTATTGTTGAGACTGGGATATAGTGGTTGGGGAAAGCTTTATGGGAATTTTTAGGACAATCTGTTATTCTGATGGATTCATCTTGCTATTAAGGATTACACACTCATGTATATGTATGTATATACATGTAAATATATACATACATATATATGTAGATAGGGGAAAGGGAGAGAGAGACAGACAGAGAGAGAGAGAGAGAGAGAGAGAGAGAGAGAGAGAGAGAGAGAGAGAGAGCTTTGATTTATTTCTACCTCTGAATTTATTTTTATAATTGAACTTTATTGAAGAAAGCTCTTTATTGTTCAAATTGCCAATCTCACTTCATCATTTTACTGCTTTCGGAATTTAGTTCCAGGGTCCAATCTATAATACTAATTAAAATTTCATTCTAGAAATATAATAATGATGACCTTATTATCGTATTGCAGCAGCATGGTGTGGAAAGGACACTGGTTTTGAAGTTGGGAGAAAAGAGTTTAAATGTTCCAGTACTACTTGTTGTGTGGCCTAGGATAAATCACTGAACCTCCTAGCCTCGGTTTCCTCATCTGCAAAATCTATAAAATGAGCTTACAACTTATACTACCTACCTCATAGAACTATTGTGAGGAAGGTACTTTGTAAACATTACAGCATTATATAAATGTGAAGTATATTTTATTCTTCTTCCTTTATCAGAGTCTTACCCCTCCACCTCATCATGCCACTCTGATCTTGGGTTCTTATAGGCTATGCTAGAAGAGCATAAAATCTGGCAGTTCCTTTATAGTGAGAAGTCTAAATATGGGGATGAGCTTATGTGACTTTCATCTAAAGATCAATCTAAGTAACTTTGTAGAAGCTCATCACCAGGTTGGAATGAATCAATTGATTTTTTGCTGGGCCATAGAAAATTACCAATGACATCTTTTAAACCATAGAAGGATTATGATATGCGTTGATGGCAGAAGTACCTTCCACTGATCTTTGAAACATTATTAAGTTCTTATTTAATGAAAAGAGAAACATAGTGTTTCTTAGAATTAAAATAATATAGGTAAAATGTTCAATACTTTGAGTAATTTTAGGACACTTCAGAAGGGAGAGTGATAAACAGGATTTGTCTCAACATCCTCATCCTTTTTTCTAAAGGCATGTAGACAGAGAAGGATATCCCAAAGATTATGATATAGATGAATTTCCCTTTGGCTCAAAAAATCTGTGTATTTCAAGTTATCGGAGGTTTGGAACAAAAGATGCTATGGTAAGTAATTTGTATTTTTTAAAAAAGTTTTATGCAAATATTTAATTATCAAGCATTTATTTTTTATCCCTTCTATTTCCATTCCCTACTGAAAACAACAACAACAACAAAAGAAATATAAAACCCTCATAACAAATAAGTATTTTTAAACAAAACAAATTCCCACATTGGCCATGTCCAAAAACCGTGTTTCATTTTGCATGTTAATTCATTACTTCTCTATCATGAGATGAACAATATTATTCATTGTCATTACCACTATTTAACATAGTCTTAGAAATGATAGCTAAAGCAATAAGGCAAGAAAAAATTGAAGGAATAGGCATAGGCAAAGAAGTCATTTTTAAAAATTTGTTTTAAGAATCTTCAGCATGGCAATAAAAAGTAAGAACCCATTGTATCATAATTTATTATTCATGGATTTGTACACATTGTGGATCAAATAATGGTATGCTCAAGCATAATTACCGTATAAAAGAGATGTCTTATGGAGTAAATTCATTAACTGGAATGCTAGGGAACTTGGATATTCTAGTTAATTTAATTTTCTCATGAACTCAGAACCCATTAGGGACTAAGAAACCTTGTGATCCAAGAACCCCACAAGAAATCTAGAACCTCACATGTATCTTAGAATATCTTAAGCTGTAGTACCTAGTCAATGAGAAAATTTTGTTTTGATTTTGATGTTGTTGTGATTGAGAATTCTGATAAAAACGAATACATGACATTCCCCTATTAGTAAGAGTATACAGAATATAATTTAATGTTTCTTAGGTGAATAAATTTCATGGTGCAAGAATAAAGAAATGCAGAATTGGTGTGGAATTATAGGAGCTAGATGTTGAAAACTGAAAATAAATAAATTAATTAATAAAAATATTTAACGTAAATGTATATGTAAGGCATATATCAGATTGAAGGCTGTTTTGGGGAGGGGGGATGAGAGGGACGGGGAGAAAATTTAAAACTCAAATTCTTATGGAAGTGAATGTTGAAAACTAAAATGAAATTAATTAATAAAAAAAGAAATATAGGAGCTAGAGGAGGATGCATAATTCTCCTAAAACATATTTGGAAGCTTGTGCTTCACTTATTCATTCTCTTGTTCAATTTCCATTCATTCATTTGACAAGTATTTTTTGAGTATCTACTCTGTACATTGTTCTAGGGACTAGGAGAATTTAAAGGTGAATAAAACACAATTCCTGTCTTCAAAATGGATCCAATCTAGTAATAACAATAACAACAGTACCAACAGTAGTAATATCTCATATTTCTAGGACAAATACAAGCATGGCTGCAATTCACAACAAACCATTATCAATGCAGTCTTTGGCTGCATTACCATAGTAATAATGCTGAGGATTAGGGAAATTATGGCTCTTCTGTATTCTGCCCTGGTCAGACCATATCTGGGTACCATATTTTAGGAAGGACATTGATAAGCTGGAGAGTGCCTGAGCTGGGCAACCAGGATGGTGAAGGACCAACAGATCATACCATAGAAGAAGTGATTCTTCTTTGAGTTGAATGAGATGGACCTTTAGTTCTCTTCCAGCTCTGACACTCTGTGATTCTGTGACTTTATTCTATAGGCAATGGAGGGCAGTTAAACATTTTTGAGTAAGAGGTTATGTGAGATAAATCCTTGATATTAGTTTATTTCTTAGGATTTGCCTTTTCTTATAGAGGGGAAACAACAGAATCTTATCCAAATGCTCAAAAAGAGATGTGGGATCATGTCAGTTTGGATGTTCTCTCCAATGATGTAGTTTGCCATCCAGCTATGCTTGCCTATCCTGTGTGCCTCTTGTCTTTAAGTTCCCCCTGGAGGTTCCACCCAAAGTGCTAGCAGCCTTCCTCATTTTCTCCTGACATCATCAGGATACCAGTGGAGGAGTCAGGCTGTTTGTCCATTTGTCATTTCTCACCTTTTCCATGTGACCATCTCATCTTCTCTTCCTAGATTTCTTCAAGGAGGCTCTGTAGTATTTTGGTACTTGATGTAATCCATATAAGGTAAGCTCCAAACAAGTGCCTCTGGAGGCTCTCACCCTTTACACCCTCTTCACCTTGGACTTTGTACTGGGTCTCTTCTATTTTTGTCTAGCATATCTATATATCCTATGCCTTGCTTGATGCTTATGATCCAAAGATGATTGCAAAAGGTTATCTTTCATTATTCAATCTTTCAAGAAATCTTGAATTAGTTTGAGGTGTGGATGGCAAGCACTTCATTGCAGCATTTTGCTCCACTGAATCAAATACTTTTTTCATAATCAACAAAGAATAAGCACCATGGCACCTTCTGCATCTTTCAGTCAGTTGAAAGATGGTAAAGATGTAGTGGTCTATGACAGAATATCACTTGTGATATTCATCTTATTCTTTGCTAATGCCCTTGTCAAGGCTACTATTAATGTGTTTGTAGATGAGTCTCATGAAAATTTTGTGCAGATAAAAGAGTAGGCATATAGGTCAATAGCTGATGATATTCTCCTGGTTACTTTTGAAAAATTATTAACAAGGTCCAAGATTTTTTCCACACCTTTGGAGTTTTTCCTGTCTAACCTCCAGCTAGCAGAAATTAGATGGATAACCTCTGACATGTCCTTGATAACTCTGGAAAAAGAAATCTCATAGCTAGAGTGCTGGGCACAGAGTTAGGAAGACTTGAGTTTGAATCTTGTCTCAGCTTATCTAGCTTATGACCCTGGCAAGCCATTTAACCTCTCTCATCCTCAGTTTCCTTGTTTGTAAAAAGGAGATAATTATAGCTGCTGTCTCCCAGGGTTGTTGTAAGAATCAAATGAAATAATGTTTGTCAAAGTGTTGTAGGAAAGATGAATAGATGCATTTTGTGTGTAAACAGGTGGCAGCATATTACCAATGATGATCGGTATCAGAGAAGTGGGGATAAAATACATACCTCATCAAGCACATGTATGTGTGTCAAGAACATGAGATGGGATTGAGAGACGTTAGATGAATGGATGCACTTAAGATAGTTATAAAAACCAGACGAAGGCCTCAGTATATTAGGTGGCTCCTCGGTGGAGACTTCATGCGAAGAAAAGTCTAAGAATCACACTTGAGGTATAGAGGGGTAGCTATCCATGCTAGTGGACAGAGAGCTAATACTGATAAGCTCTCAAGCCAACTACGTAAGTAGAGTTTAAAATCGCAGAATCAAAGAGTGTTTGTGTTGGAAGAGACCTTAGACATCATCTAGTCTAATGCTTTTATTGGATCTGATTTCATCTGATGGAGGAAACTGAAGTCTTGAGACATTACGTGACTTGCCTAAGGTCACACTGCGAGGGTAGCCTATCTGGGATTCCAGATATAGATGCTGTGACCTTTCATTGTGCCACACCTTGATACTGTTGGGTTTGCTTATTTATTAATTCATTTACTATTTTTTTATTTGTTCATTCATTTATTTATTTAGAGTTCCAAGTTCTCTACCCCAACCATTGAGAAAGCTAGCAATGTGATATCCATTATATATGTGAAGTCATGTAAAACATATTTCCATATTGGCGATGTTGCACAAATAAAAAAAAAAAAGAAAAATAAAGTGGGAAAATGCACTTTAATCTGCACTCAGAATTTCCCAGTTCTCTCTCTGGAAGTAAATAGCATTTTTCATTATGAGTCCTTTGGAATTGTCTTGAATCATTTTATTGATAAGAGTTCTTTTCCCAGTAGATCACCAGTACAACATTGCTGCTATTATGAACAATTTTTCCTGGTTCTGCTCACTTAACTTTGCATATAAGTTAATGCTCTCACATCTGGGAGAGTTGGAGACTGGGTACAGAGTCACAGTTATTTGGAATGGGGCTGATGACCAACTCCACCTGCTTGAGGAGTTACTTGTGCTACTTTCAGAAGATTTCAGCAGTAAGCTCTGATTTTCTTAGTACATTGGATGCTGATCTAATATGGAGGTTTTGCTATGAATGGGGGAGAAAACCTTAATTTTTTTTAGCAGAAACCTTACTGACTCCTTATGGAGAGCATGAGATGAGGGGGAGAGGAGAGGACCAAATTTCTTGATTTGGCTCCTTACCACACTCTTAGAGGTGTGGGTGGAGTATGATACAGGCACTAAGGATGAGTGCATGGGCTATGGAATGTATCTGATGACTATGTTGATGTTATTTGCATTTATTAATTTATGATTAATAGCTATATTAACTAATTAAGATTAATAGCTATAATAGAATTCATTTGGAAGAGCTTTAAGGAAAGAGCAGTGGGGTAAGGAACAAAGGGGAATAGTATATCTTAAAGTAGGATAGAGCTCAATCTGTGCTTTGGTTGAATAATTTATGACAACCCCCTAGACTAATGAGAAAAATGACACTGCTCTCCAGGGAGTAGAACCAATGGGTGAGCGACAGCCAATTCTGAGGGCCTCACAGAGATAATGGGAGCCCCTGAGTATTGTTTGGTTTTGGATAGTGTACATGACAGGTGGAGCAAAGCACTTGATTTATGGAACATTTCCTGATCATATAACTGAATTAAGATCAGGTCTTGATCATCCTCTTCAACGTCAGGTAATAAACATCAGGTAATTTCAACTAATCAATAAGTGAAATAATGGAATAACGTTTAAGGTTCATGATTCCAAATGAGATATAATTTAGACTTGAAGATGTAGCATGAAGTAGTGGATAGAGAGATGAGTTTGGAGTCAGGAACATGAGCTCAAATCCTACCTCAGACATATACTAGCAAAACAAGTTAGTTAACTTTCATATGCCTGTTGCCTCATCTGTAAAATTACCTTGATGGCATCTAAGGTCCCTTCCATCACTATGATCTGCAATGAGTAAGTATTTACTTAATTGGTATAGTTTTCTGTAATTGCGAAATAACAGTTTGACCACTGTAGTCCCAAACCTGTAGATCTTCCATTATAAGATTATCTTAAAGGCATTATAGAAATTTGTTATTTAAAGCAGAAGTGATATACAAGAAAAAGAATCAATGGCCTTGTGAATTTAAAAAGCAATTTAATTCAAATTTTGTTTTTCGAAAGATTTGTTTTTTAATCTGTACTTGTGATTTCACTGATGTTGGGAACTCCCAGCATGGAAACTTCTTCCACTGATGTGTGTGTGTGTGTGTGTGTGCACGCACGCATGTGCACACACACACACACGCACACACAAATTTCCCCTCTTAAATACAACTACCCATGACTCCAAGGACTGAGTTTACATGGGACAGGTTCAGCCTTGGCAGTGTTCTCACACACATATTTCTTTTGACTTGACTGGGTTGACAAGTCTTCTAGACTCAGAAAATATCTTTTAATCTTCTCATCAAGGCGCCAATGGGCTTGTCCATACTCCATAGGAAGATATTTTTGTTGTTGAATCATTTCAGTTGTGTCGAACCCATTTGGAGATTTCTTGGCAAAGATACTGGAGTGGTTTTCCATTTCTTTCTCCAGCTCATTTTACAGAGGAGGAAACTGAGACAAACAGGATTAAGTGACTTGCCCAGGGTCACACAACTAGTAAGTGTCTGAGGCCACATTTGAACTCAGGAAGATTAGCTTTCCTGAGTCCAGGCCTGACCCTCTATCCACTGTGCCACCTAGTGGTTTAGGAGGATATAATCAAAGTCTAAAACTATGTCCCTTCCCTTTTCCCTCTATCGAAGATCTCTCTACTTAGTTTTACTGAGTTAAACTTTTCAAAGCCTTTCTGCCGCATCCTCATCTCAGAGAAGTGATTTGTTGAAGGAGTGTCCCATCTTTCTCAGGTAGCCTTCATCAATGCCTGTGCAATAATCTTTCCCTTTCTTTTCTTATTCACCCTCCCCAACCTATTCCCCCTCAAAGTTATTTTTGAGTTTTGCACAAAAACTCCTAATCATTGTTTTTTTTTTTACAACTTAGGAGAAAAGCCTTTTTTTGTTCCATATAGAATGCAAATTCTTAAGTTTCCTCATTTATTCATTATTTTAAAGATGCGTCACCTTGTTGAAAAGATGCTTTATGCCAGTTTACGTTTATGTGGCTTAGTGAATCAAGTTCAGATTTCTCCTTACTGGTATACTATGTATTTTCTCTACTTGTAGAGGCTTCTCTGGTCTGTGGAAAATTTTCTTCTATCAAGTCCTCAAATATAATATCTAATTTTTGTCTTTTTAGTACTTTCTGAAGTTCCACCTTATCTCATGTTTATACTTCTTACTATGTCTTCTAAATCTGTCCTTTTCCACTGCCTATCTCTTAGCTGTTTTTTTTCAAGCATACTTCTTGTTTTGTTCTTCAATTTGATTAATATTTCCTGTTGACCTTTCACCAGTTTTCTTGATTTTATTATTTGCCACTTTCATATATGTTTTTAGACCAGCAAGGGTGTTTTGCACTCTTCTAGTTTTTGCTTGCTCTTTTTAAAAAAAAAACTCCTTTCAAGTCCTCCTTTAATTTATTTAATATGCTTATTTATGCTTTGATTTCTTCATGGGAACTTCTTCCAGCCTGACCATTAATTGTTCAGTTTGGGTTTTACTGCAGAAGTTCTTTACTGAGTTGTAGATTTTCTTTTATTTACTTCTCATTTTTTTCTGTTCTGGGATAGAAGCAATGAAAATTGCCATAGTGTGAGCTGAAGATGCTCTGCCAGGAGGGAATCTTTTGCCTGATTTAGGTGTGGGGGATAGGTTGTACTCTCCTTATAGTCTTGTTAGTAAGGAGAGGAGGGAGCATGGGGGGGGGGCATCTCAGATTTTTTGGAAAAAAATTGTCAATGCTTTTTTTTTTTAAAAACACTCATTTCAAATCAATTTACTTGTAAATTGAACCCTCCCCATGACAAAGAAAAACATTTAAGCAAAGATATCCAAGAGATTTTCTGTGTTTGATAAGATAGGCACAATTTTGCCATAGTAACCTTCCAATTTTCTGTTGTGAGAGAGGAGAGATATATTTCATTTTTGTTCTCTTGGGCCTTTATTGGTTTTACCATTACTTAGAGTTTGAGTTCCTCTTTGTGACTTTTTCATTTACCGTATTGCATTGCATATATTATCTTCTTGGTTCTACTTATTTTGTTTTACAATCAGTTCACATAAACCTTCCCATGCTTTTATGAATTTTTCATATTCGCGATTGCTTATTGCACAATACTATTTCATTACATTCATAGTACAGTAGAAAGACCATTGGCTTTAGGGAGTCAAGGGACCTGGCTCTGATACTTCTTGGATGGGACACTTAACCATCTTTGGCCTCAGTTTCTTCATCTGTAAATTGAATATTTTGAACTAGTTGGCCTCTGGGGTCCCTTGCAGCTCTAGATCTGTGATCCTGTTGGCCTCTGGATGTATAATAGCATTTAAAAACTATTCCTCAATCCATGGGCCCCCACTTTGTCTCCAGGTCTTTGCTACCACAAAGCACTGCTTCAGTCTTTGTTTCTGTCTTTTACTTCTGTGAGGAATATTCATAGTAGGATTTCTGAATCAAAGGATATGATTGATTCAATCACTTTTGTCACATAATTCAAAACTGAAAATCCAGAAATTCTGGGCCATTTCACAGCTCTTTCAGCAGTATATCACTGTGGCTGTCTTAACTACAGTACCTCCAACATTGGTTGTTCTCATCTGTTGTTATCTCTGTCAATTGGTATGGTGTGAGATGAAACCTCAAACATGTTTTAATTTATATTTCTCTTACAGTCAATAATTTGAGTATGTTTTCGTGTGGTCATTTATAGTTTGCAATTCTTTTGAGAATTTGGACTATTTATCTAATTGGAAGGTAGCTTTTGGCAATACATTTTTGTCAATGTTTTGATTATTTCTCCTTAGCTTTTGGGGTGAATAAAAATAATAACAGCTAATAGCATTTTTATATCGTTTTAAGATTTGCAAAGCGCTTTACAAATGTTAATTCTCATTTGATCCTTACAACAACCCTGGGAAGTAGGTGCTACTATTAGCTTCATTCTACACTTGAAGATGACACAGTTATGTGGTTTGTCCAGGGTAACATAACTAGTAAGTGTCTGAAGTTGTATTTGAACTCAGGTCTGCCTAATTTTAGATCCAACCTTATATCTACTGCTCCACCTAGATGTCTCTGGACAATACTAGGGAAGTGGTTTTTTTTTTGAGTTTGTGGAGAATGGACTGAAATGGAACCAAATCAAGGATGGCCTGAGCCTCTTCATATCGCCATGGAGTGCAGATTTGGGTGATAGGTTAGGTCTTAATCCTCAGCACCTCTTTTCTCCTGGACTGTGGAACACCTCTTATCTCTTCTGAATTTTCTTTTGTGTCTTGTCTCTTATTTACCTACCTTTCTTCTTTTATTGATTTTGAATTCCATCTGTAGAGATGTCATATAGCCTTTATTTTATCTTATCAAATCACTCTGAAGAGTCTTGAAATAGATCCATTTTCACATTTGGGGTTTTTATGCTTTCTGATGACCACACTTCAGTTTTTCTTACAACATAATGTTTATTCATCATGTTAGAATTTTTTTTGGGGGGGTATCTATTTCCTCAAGTTGACTTATTTTCTCTGAGATAACTTTCCTTGTGAGCATTTTTTAAAAATAAAATATAACTGTCCTTTTATTTTGTTTGGGGGCATCTGGTTCCCCTTCACTGAAGAGGACTTTTCAAGATAGGAATGGCATTTTTCTGAAGTATGATTCCTATGACGGATCATAAATACTTTTAGATATTGCTTTTTCATCAGAAGAAAATGCTGCCATTTAATTGGCTGTGATTGACCAAAATGAAATCTATTTCATCTTGACTTCTCTGTATTTTGTGTATGTTTATTTCTTCCTTTTCAACATAACTTGACCAAATTTTTCGTTAATGATGGGTATCAACATATACCTGACTTTAATTTGTGGAGCAGTCTGCCATCTTAAAAATGCCAGCTGGTGGCGGAGCCAAGATGGCGACTGGAAAGCAGTAACTGGCGTGAGCTCCCCACCAAGTCCCTCCAAAAACCTATGAAAAAAATGGCTCTGAACCAATTCTAGAACTACAGAACCCACAAAGGGGCAGAGGGAAGCAGGA
>JAQQSZ010006427.1:0-13595 GCA_028646595.1 Phalanger gymnotis
TCAGGATCACACAGGATCTTTCAGCTTCCACTTTAAAAGACAGGAGAAACTGGAATATGATATTCTGAAGGGCAAAGAAGCTGGGACTACAACCAAGGATCAACTACCCAGAAAAATTAAGGGTATTCATTCAGGGAAGGAGATGGATATTCAATGAAATAAGGGAATTCCAGACCTTCCTGATGAAAAGAACAGAACTCAATGGAAAATTTGATTTCCAATCTCATTTTTAAGGTACTATTTTCTTCAGTGGTCTTTTGGACCTCCTTTTCCATTTGGCTAATTCTGCTTTTCAAGGCATTCTTCTCCTCATTGACTTTTTGGAGCTCTTTTGCCATTTGAGTTAGTCTATTTTTTTAAGGTGTTTTCTTCAGTATATTTTTCAGTATTTTCTGGGTCTCCTTTAGCAAGTCATTGACTTGTTTTTCACAGTTTTCTTACATCCTTCTCATTTCTCTTCAAAAATTTTCCTCTACTTCTCTAACTTGCTTTTCCAAATCCTTTTTGATCTCTTCCATAGCCTAAGACCAGTTTATATTTTTCTTGGGGGCTTTTGTTGTAGGCTCTATGACTTTGTTGACTTCTTCTGACTGTATGTTTTGGTCTTCTTTGTCACCAAAGAAAGATTCCTAAGTCTGAGACTGAATCTGGGTGAGTTTTCGCTGCCTGGCCATGTTTCCAGCCAACTCACTTGACCCTTGAGCTTTTCAGTGGGGTATGACTGCTTGTAGGCTAAAGAGTACTATGTTTCAAGCTTGGAGGAATGTGCCAGTTCTGCCACACCAGCACTCCTCCTTGCCCAAGAACCCCCAACCCAGACTGGACTTAGATCTTCAGCAGGCTCTTCACTCCTACTCTGATCTGCCACTTAATTCCTCCCACCAGGTGAGCCTGGGGCCAGAAGCAACTGCAGCTGTAGTTCTGTAGCTGCCCCACCTCTACTGCCCCCAGGGTGGGCCAAAACCATGAACTCCTTCTTCCCCTCCGTCCCCAGCAGCTTTTCCCACTAACCTTCTCTGTTGTGATTTGGTGTTTGTATGTTTAGAAGTCTGGTAACTGCTGCAGCTCACTGATTCAGGGTGCTAGGACATGCTCCACCTGGCTCCTGGTCTGGTTGATCTATGAGGCCCATGCTGGGCTCTGTTCCGCTCCCCTCTACTCCCAGCTCTGTGAGCAATATACCTTACCCAGAGACCATCCAGGCAATCCTGGGCTGGAGCCCTGCTTCCCTCTGCTATTTTGTGGGTTCTGCAGTTCTAGAATTGGTTCAGAGCCATTTTAATAGGTTTTTGGAGGGACTTGGAGGGGAGCTCACACTATTCCCTGCTTTCCAGCCACCATCTTGGCTCAGGCCCATTACAATAGATTCTTATTAGTCTGCCTGCATAAGGCCACAACTGACCTGATATCCTCAAGCATGGTAGATTGTAATGGAAAAATGAATTTGTATCTTTAATTATAGACTGAGAATTCTCAGAAGCATTTTGGAAGTGATTTCCTAAGAGATTTACACAAGGTAAATAATCATTACCTACTTATTTTGTGATCTTAGATAAATCATTCAACTTCTCTGGGCCCAAGTTTCCTCATTTGTAAAATGAGAAGTTTAGGCTAAACGTCCTTTAAGGTCGTTTCCACATCTATATCTATGATTCCATATAAAATCCTGCAATATCAATAGGAAGAAATGAAGTGTTTTGTTTTTTCAGTGTCACTAACTGGCTCTCTCATGTACTTAGCCATGCATTCATTCAACAAATGTGTATTTAGTGTACTATACACATATACTTGAGCTGTGTGGTGATATAATTTTTACCCACTCTTCTCCATCATTTTTCGTTAATTCTACTTGTTAGTTATTTCT
The DNA here is from genome assembly GCA_028646595.1 of Phalanger gymnotis. Lineage (NCBI taxonomy): Eukaryota > Metazoa > Chordata > Mammalia > Diprotodontia > Phalangeridae > Phalanger > Phalanger gymnotis. The sequence goes on from JAQQSZ010006427.1 coordinate 1,865, forward strand.
TTCATTCAATGATGTGCAATGCTGCTTGCTCTGCCTAATTCACTAAACAAATCTGTGCCATGATGTCTAAGTGCTTATAAATCAATGAGTATGCATTAAAAGTTACCTTACTGATTTCCTCAATGAACATATATATACTTGTTCAAATGAGCAAATCAATAAATTAAGTGAATGAAATTAAGTCAACAAAAGATTTTTTTTTTCTATTCATTTGTCAAAATCTGCCCATCGACTTGGACCAGTTAACAAGCGACTATCTAAGGACTTCTATTATTCATGACAGTTAGACTTCAAGCTACTGTGTCCTTATTTCTATAGTACTTTAAAATTTTCCAAGAGATGTATACATGGATGACTTCATTTGATCCAACCACTACCTTGAGTGATACATAGGTGATGTTATTATCCCCATTTTACAGATGAAGAAACAAAAGCTGATAGTATTTAAGGAATTTGCCCATTGTTACACAGCTAGTACATATCTGATATAGGAATTGAATTGATATTTTCCTAAATACAATATCGACTTTCTATCCATTATGCCATCTAATTGCCATAGATAAAATATTATTGTTCATCCTTCACTTTTGAAGAAGACCCAGGATATCATGAATGAGTGTTGTCTTGACTTACACTGAACTGGATTTAGGTGAGACAGAGTTGCGCAAATCATTGGCCTCACTTTGTCTTTCAATCATTTAAGTCCAGTGACAAGACAGAAGTCAAGACAACTGGAATGCAGTGGATGACTTTCACATCTTTAATATCTGACCTCCATAGAGGCTGCTTCAGCTGCTTTCATGGCCATTAGAACAAATTGTTCTCATCTATCCATTCCACCAGAAGTTTGCACATGATCTGGGTAGACATCCTCCTAACTCACCAGTGGGTTTAAAGCCTGTTGGCTACTCTCGACCTGCTTCAAAACATCTGCTAAAATGGTTTTACTAGGGTGTGGTTATTGCACATGCTATAGCCTCTCGGAATCACAGCTAAGAGTTGAGTGACAGATAGATACCAAAGGTGGGTGAGCAGCCTTAAAAAGGGTTTGGGAAGCCTCCCAGTCAGAGGTGCTGGTCCTCCCTGAACACCCCATGCACTTCCATAGATATAATAGGAGGGTTTATATATGACTGGTCATTTATACTTGTAATGGAGAGATACCTTAAAATGACATTATCCATGTCAAAAAAATTAAAAATATGGAAAAAAATATTCCTTTTTCAGTCATCATGGCAAAGGCAAGGCTAAGAGCAACCAATTTTAAGGGGTTTGAAAAACACCATTGTGAACAGATGGCTAACAGTTACAGAGAGCATGAAGTAGTGGGTAGAGTCTTGGATTTAGAGTTAGGAATACCTGGGTTAAAATCCTGCCTCCATACTTCTGGTTCTTGACCCTTGGGCAAGTCACTTGCCCTCCACCCCTGTATCTCAGTTTTCCTAATCTTTAAAATGAGGCATTAGATTCAATGGCCTCTAAAGTCTCATTGAGCTCAAGATCAGAATCCTATGATAATTGAATTTTAAACAGAGTTTTTAGCTACTTTTCCACATAATCTCTTTTTAAATCTTTAGCACAGCCTGAGACAACCTTTAAATGCTTCTCCAGTAAAAAGTAGAATCCTGAGTTTGCATTTATAACTCTCCCAATACCCAGAGCGTCACCCATTTTTCATGAAAGTTTGAACACTATGTTACATTATTAGGTGTTTAGGTGACATTCATCTCCATAAACTTCAACAAGGTGGTGATGCATCTCTCTATGTAGAAATGTTTTGCCATTTAAATTTGACTCACAGCCTACCCTTTGTCTGGGGACCATATGTCTTAGAAAGCAGCCATTTTAAACTAAAGATGCACTGAGTCACAGACTATTACCACAGACCCATTATAGTGTAGCCACACATACCAAATCAAATGTTGTGCAACCAACACAATTAATATACCACATGTAATGTGCAAATAATTAATCTTGCATATTTAGTTTTTGAACAATTGTCATCTATTATATGAAAAATTTTCCATCAGTTTTTAGAGGATTAAAAGAACAGAACTTTTATACTATCTTGCTTCCTAAACTTCCTCTATCAATTAAGATGCAGACTTGTGCTTAAAAGTTATCTAAAAAAAAGAAAGAAAAAAGAGAAAATAAATTAAACAAAAAGATTGTTTATAGTTGGAGACACTGGTGCTCTATTGTGGTGCAGAAAAAAAATGGTCACAGAGGAGGAAAGCATTTAATACACCAGCAAATTCCTGAGTACCAAATATATTGTGTTAATATCCAAATAATTTAAAATTCAAATGTCTTAGTATTCAAAAGTAGATAAGAATCAGTTGGCCACAACACTGCCTCTAATGTATAATCTTCCACTGGGGATCACACAGGAATTCAAGGACCAAGGACCGGTATTAACAATTGCCGTGCATTAGAAAGAGAGAAATTGATGTACATTGAAATTAAGTGGTTCCTTCTGGCATTAAAATAACTAAGAGTTTGGGATTGCTTAAAGGATAGGAGAAAGAAGTCTAGCCTTGGAGACAAAAAGCCTGAGTTAAAATCCCACATGTAAAACTTATTTGCTGTGTGATGATCAATAAGTCACCTAACCTCTCCAAGTCTCAGTTTCTTCGTATATAAAATGGGAGCAATAGTACCTGTGGAATTATGATTTTCATATTAATTGATATAATATATGTAATGAATACATTAATAGACTAGATTTTTAGAATTGCCTTTTCCATCTTGTCAGTCAGAGCTCATAATGCAACTTAAAAAGATCAAGCAAACTTTGACCACAATTAAAATCATTGGCATCCTTGTGCCTGAGTATCTCAAGTAAAGCAAATCAAAGATTGTAGAACCTGTTCCTGTCACTGAACTCTGGTCCTTTGACCTACAAAGTAAAGACCCTCAAAGACTTGAACAATGCTGTTCCCAGCACATCTGTACCTTAATTTTGTGGGCTTTGCAGGCTGGTTGTGGGAAACCACTCTAGCCTTGGAGATGATTGTTTATAATCCACCTTCCCCGCTCCCTTCCCAGTTGTGTTTATGTATATAATCTCTGTCTTCACTTCAGGCAGGTGGAATTCTGATCAGGAGAATTCCCAATCTGCAAATCTATTCCTGTTAATAAAACTAATTAATTAAACAGCTACCTGATTACTGTCACTTTGTCTCTGTTGTTTCATCATTCTCAGATTAGAGTAATTAGTAAAATCCTGTTAAGATACCTGTACTGTCTATTTCTCAGGGGTATTGCTGTATGATTTGAAGGAGACAATGTATATGAAGTGCTTTGAAAACTTTAAAGCACCATATAAATGTCACTTGTTAGAGCTTTTTCCCTAAACCCAAAGAGGTCAAATGGTTCTGTTTCAATACAATTCAGAATGTCAGCAATGATTTGAAAGAAGAACTTTCAGGCATTTTTCCTTTCATTTTACTAAAGGAAAGTTCTTCAAATACTTCATAGGATAAGCAGTGATTCAAGAGAGAAAACAATGAATCACAAGAAAAAATGCATCTGAAAGAGAAAATCCTAATGAAAGAAGTTGATTGTTTTCTTTCTTGATTTGTTTTCTCAGTCTGAACATCAGCCCCATTCCCAATGTGGCTCTCAGAGCATCCTTTGATATTTCAGTTAGTGATGCTATTAACTGAATGTGGTTGGAGAAAACTAGACTTTTATGATAAAATGAGTTCAGTAACATCTATGCATTCCAGCTCCCTGCTCTATACTTCAGTCAATTTGGGGACAGCACCAGGTGCTGCATGAATATTTTAGCACTCAAGGAAAAAAACAAGTCGTGAATTTCCATTTTTAAGTCTATCTATATTCGTTAGGTGTGCATTAACCAAATTAAGAAGAACCAGTACAACTGAGAATAGAGTTGGTCTTTGATAATTCTGCCATATAAGTAAAGTTTGTCTTTGGAGAACCCTACCACTTTTTAAAAATTATTCCTTTGACTCACCAGATATATACCATGTCCCATTGTTCTGTAGGAAAGTGAGCTGATAAATTAATTCACAATAAGTTTTGGTGATTATGAAGTTATAAGTGGTTATAGCTCCAAGGCACCTTTGATTAGAATGGAATGTTAGTCCTTGAGTTATAAAATCAGAGTTGAAGTGTCAGCTCCATTAGGTACTAGTTATGTAATCTTGGATAAGTTAGTTAACTTTTCTGTTCGTTCCTTCATCTGTAAAATGGCAATGATAATATTTGCATTTTCTGCTTCATGTTAATTTTGATTATACCCAATACCTGCTTAAAGAGTGCTTAACAAACTTTAAAAGATTATATAAACTTGTTATGTTTAAATGACATCCAAGACTGCATAAACTCTAAATGACAAATTTATATTAGAATTCAGTTCTCTTCACTCCTGGCCCATTTTTCTTACTTCCATACCATATCTGCTTCTCTCTCCTTAATGAACTACCTCGTCATAGCTCCATAATATTTACAGTTTTTAAAGGAAAGCCTCTGTAAGAAAAGGTTACCTTGGGGTAGCTGGATTGTATAATGGGTAGAATGCTAGCCTGGAGTCAGGAAGACTTGAGTTTAAATCTGACCTCAGGCCCTTGGTAGCTATGTGACCCAGTGCAAGTCATTTAAAGCTGTTTACCTCAGTTTCCTCATCTGTAAAATGAGCTGGAGAATGAAATGGCAAACCACTCTAGTATCTTTGTCAAGAAAACCTCAAAGAGTCAGACAGTAGGGTGATAGAGATTTTAGATGTGCTTTCTTCACACCATTCCTCAGATGGTACCATATGGTTAACTCTCTATCCTGCTAACAGGTGACTGACACAAATGATCTTATATAATGAAATAGAGGTTTCTGTCTGGTTCTTAGAGCCCTTTCTAATTAATTATGAGGTTTGATAGAAAATCACCATCTTCCAGCCATTAGAGCACTAAGATTAGAACATCAGTCATGTGATGTCATAGCTTCAGCCAAGTTATTGCCTTTTAGAGATGCGTTCTTGGGTAGTGACTGGCTGTCTGTAAAGTTAGGAAGCCTTGAGTTCAAGTTCTACCTCTTACACATATGGACTCTGTGACGTTGGCAAGTCAATCAATTGTTCATTGGCCCAAGAAACTCTCAAATGCTATGAGTTGAAGAGAAGCAACCTGCCTTAGCAGAGAGAATTACACACTAGAAATTCCTTATGCTCATGAAATCACAGTTACAGTATTTTTTAAAAAGCAACTTTAATGGCTCTTATAATTTGGAACACTCTAAAGATATGACTATATTTATTCTACTGAAACAAAGAGGCAATTTTTCTTCTACTTGCTATGAAATTGTATAATCACTCAAACTTCATTTTATAGTAACATGTTATGATAATATATAATATTTTATATTTATATATTTAATAAATTGATTGATGTTTAATTTCACATTACTCCTGGCAGTTCTGGCAGATTCTACATAGGACTCAAATGTATTCAGGGGTAGTATTGATACTACCACAATGTGACCAAGCTTCATAATTATTTTGAAAAACAGAAAAAATCTGAGTGGAGAAATGTACACAGAGAACCATAGCCACATAGTTATTGTTTTAAGTGCACTGAGGAGCCATGGAAATTGGTCAATTACTGAAAAGATTTTTAATGAACCTAAACATTCAACACTTTCAATAAATATTTACTAAGCATCTCTATACATAGAGTACTACACTAGTTGCTATCAGTACAAAGATATAAATCATATACTCAAAAATAATAACAGTTAACACTTGTGAATTGCTTTCTAGTTTTCAAAAAACAAATACATATATATGAATGCATGTATATATGAGTACATATGTAGATGACTGTATGTATGAATGCATGAATATGTGCAGAAGTATGTATACATGTTTGTAGATATATGTGAGTGTGTATATATGTGTATGTGTGTGTTTGTGTATGTATTTGATCCTCAAGAAACAATTTGAGGTAATATTATGATCCTCATTTTACTGATGAAGAAACTGAGACTGGGAGAGGCTAAGTGACTTATCCAGAATTATAGAACTAGCAAATTTCAGAGGTATGATTTAAACTAAGTTCTTCTTTACTCCGAGCCTAATGATGTCTGTATTGTGGCAACGTGGTGCTTTAGGGAGATTACAATCTAGCAAGGGAAATAAGATATACACAAACAATTAGGATACAGGTTAGAAAATGAATAAGCACATAGAATTAGTCAAAGGGAATGAGCTAAAAGAATCAGGGAGGGAGAAATCACTTCTAATTGGCAGGAGAAAGAGTGATTTTATGGCCGATGAAGCACTTAAGCTGGGATTTGGTAGTGGAGTGGGAAGGCTATTCCAGATGTGGAGAATGATGAGCAAAGCGGCATATAGGCATGTAGGGGCAGGAGAAGTTCAGGAAACTGTGAATAGCCCACTTTGGAGTACAGAAGTTAGTTAGAATAGATGCTACATAAGTTACAGAATGGAGAGTTCATGATAACTCTGAAGTAAGTTGCTAATAACTTACTAATAAACAAGGACTAATAAAACAAGGGTTTTCTGGGCAAATATCAGCTCATCTTCATCAAGTAGAAATCACAGCCAAGTTGTAAAAATAAAAAGTGGAAAAAATGTTTATGCCTCCTAAGACTCTATTCTTCTCTATACTACCTAGATTGCATCAAATCTAAGTTCAAGTTCCAATATGATCTGGATTAAAATCCCAAATCTGCCACTTAGTCCGTTAAATAACCTTGGAGAAGTTACTTCTCTTTTCTGAGCCTCTGTTTCTTAATCTATAGAATGAGGGGTTGGACTAGATGATCTCTAACATTATCCCTTCTGGCTCTAAATCTGTAAGCCTATCATCCCCTATTATAGGTGGAATAATTCAGTAATTTGGAGTGCAAACTCATGGAATTGAATAAATACAGTAAATCGCATATTGAAATATTTGACACCACGTTGATTTCCCTACTAGAGTTGTGATCTTCCTCCATTTGGGGATGAAGGACTAAAAAGGAGAGACCTTGACTGAGGAATTCTGGAAGGACTTGTGCTGATGTCCTTCTATGAGTGAGCATCTTCAGTTCCTATTTTAGAAAGTAGAGATAAATTGTAAATGGCAGGCATGAATATGCAGCATATTAAAAAATAGCATGAAATTATAAAGCTCCCAGATGTCCTCAATTTAGAAACCCACATTTGAAATACAACCTTCCAATCCTTAGGTCTTTATGGTTCATATCTCATCTTACATTGGCCTTCAGAAAAAGCCTTTAACTTAATCATAAAGAAAGATGCTATCAGTTTTTACTTCTTCAATGAACAGACTGGTTAGGGTGGAGTTTCCCTAATGACTAAGCAGGTTTGAATAGATTTTGAAAAGGAACAATAGCTTAGCTCATTTTCATCCATATTCAGTATTCCTTAGCAGATATGTAGTAGTAATGATAGTTTTGAAACTCAAAGGGAAGCAGCCAAGCGTGTGGATAGAGAACTGGCCTAGGTTGCAGGAAGGCCCAAATTCAAATGCAGTCAATGATGGATACTGATTAAGGGACATGGAATCTTAACCTTTCAGTACCTCTGGCAGTTCTTTACGAGCATAAGTTGCCATATAATTGCTGATCTCTATTCATGGAGAGAATTTCCTCAATAGACATCCCCAACAACTGTGAAAATACGGATCTAGAGCAAAAAACTCAAAAACAGGGTAGTCGACTTTCATTTTATATAGTCAAAGAGTTTTTCCACTTAAAAGGTGACTAAATAGGACTGAATTGAAGTCATAAATTATTTCATATTTACAATCCATGAGTCTAAAATACATGTATGTGACCATTACTGTCTCTCCTTGCAACTATGTGTAGGTGTGACTCATTTGTTCTAAGTCCATTTTCATCTTCATTTAAACTGCCATCATTCTTTTAAAAACTATTTATTTTAAACATCCTTTTGAGTAAAATAAGTTCACATTGCCAATTGAGTTTTTAATCATATTTTCCTTTTTTAAACCAATTTAGTTGTGAATGAGGTTCAAGTGTTACCCAACATATCCTTTTTCCATCACAATAAAAGCTCTTCTTTGCCTGCATATTTTATGAGATAATTTGCCTCATTTTCCCTCTTCCTTCCCCCTATTCCAGTGGCATCACTCTTTTTCACCAATCCATATTTTTTTTGCATTATCCTACCACAATCTTTTTGACTCAGGAGCTCTAAAATTTTGGCTATGATATTCCCGGGAATTTTTATTTGGAAATCTCCTCCAGGTAGTGATAAGTAGATTATTTCAATTTCTATTTTACCCTGTGGTTCTGGGATATTGAGGCAGTTTTCCTTCATAATTCCTTGAAATATGATGTCTAGGCTCTTTCTTTGATCATGACTTTCAGGTAGTCCAATAAGATTTAAATTATTTGTTTTCAACCTATTTTCCAGATCAGTTGTTTTACTTATGAGATATTTCACATTTTCTTCTGTTTTTTTTTTTAATTTTTAAAACTTTAATGGTTTTTTGATGTCCATAGAGTCATTAGCTTCCACTTGCCAAATTCTATTTTTTAGGGAATTATTTTCCTTAGTGAGATTTTGTACCTCTTTTCTCATTTGACCAATTCTGCTTTGTAAGGAGTGATTTTCATCAGTGAATATTTTTAACTTTTTTCCATTTGATCAATTTCATTTTAAGGTGTTGTTTCAGTTTTTAATATTTTTTGTGACTCTCTTACCATAATTTTCTTCCTTTCCTTTCATTTCTTTGCCTAGTTTTTTTTCTCTACTACTATTACTTAACTTTGAAAATAATTTTAACATTCTTCCAAAAAATCTTGTTGACTTTCTGCCCATCTCACATTTTTCTTTGAGGCTTTGCTTATAGCTATTTTTTTTCTTCATTGCCTTATTCTGAGTGATGCTTTTACTTGTTAGCACAGTAGCTAGCATATCAGTCTCATATTTTGAAGGTCATGAGTTTGATCCTTACATAGGGCATAATACTTTAAGTAGCTAGGTGGCACAATATGATAGAGCACTGGGCTTGGAATAAAAAAAAGACTCAATTTCATGAGTTCAAATTTGGGCTAAGATACTTACTAGCTATGTGACCCTGGACAAGTCATTTGACCTTGTCTGCCTCAGCTCCTCAAGTATAAAATGAGCTGGAGGAGGAAATGACAAACCACTTCAGTATCACTGCCAAGAAAACCCCAAATGGGTTTCAGGAAGTGTCAGACATGACTGAAACAACTAAGCAACACAAACAACAACCTTTTTCATTTAATCCAATGACATACTAAGATAATGCCCTTATTTATAGAGATTGTTCATAGTTCAATATCAAAGGAAATGAATCAAAAAGTAAATATTTATTAAGTAACATGTGAGGATACATATCATCATCACAGTTAGCATTTATCTAATACCTACTGTGTGTTGGGCACTGTACTAAGCATTTTCAAACATCTCATTTAATCCTCACAACAACCATTCAAAGTAAGTGTTGTTATTATCTCCATTTTACAAATGAGAAAGCAGAGGCAAACAGAGGTTAAGTGACTTTCCCAAGGTTACATAGCCAATAAGTGTTTGAGGCCAGAATTGAATTTAGATCTTCCTGATTCTGGGCCCAGAGCTCCATCTACTGCACTAACTAACAAGATGATTTGTGCTGTCAAAGAACTTCCATTGCACTGAAGATTATATCATATTCAAAATGAAGTAAATAAAAAAATAAAAACAAAGTAATTTCTGGAGGCACATTATAATTGGGAGGAATCAGGAAATCCTCTTATAGGATGCAAATGTGAGCCGAGCCTTGCAGGGAGCTGGTATTTTCAAGACGTAGAGGTGAGAAGGAAGAGCATGTCAGGCATGGTTGACCACTGTTGCAAAGGCTCAAATGTAGGAGGTGGAATATTGTCCATAGAAAACACCAAGTAAACTTGTCTATCTAGAACACCAAGCATGATGAGGAGTAATATACTATTAACTTAGAAAGATAGATTTGACTATTGCTTTCAAAACCAGAAAAGTTCCTGTCGTCCTTGAGTCAGAGGATCAGGAGAGCAATGCAATCAGACAGGCACTTCCGGAATATCAACTTGGTAGTCTCATGGTGAATGGATCATAGAGAGAGGAGACTAGAGGAAAAGTGACTATTTAGGGATATATTTGAAAAGGAAAGGTGAGAGGCTATACATATATGAGCTATGGTGGTAGCCATGTGAGTAGAATGGTAGATCTGAGACACATCATAAGGAGAGATTAATTAAGACTTGGCACCTGATCGGCAAATGAGGTCAGGGGCCCAGTAGTACTGCTCTCAGCATTTGGGATTTCACCTACTTAGTCTTTTAAACCCTTACACTGAAATGGGTCTCAACTTAAGTGCCTACATAGGCTGACAATTTTTCCTCTGATCGTGCAACATTTGATGGAAAGTGAAGGGTTAAATTCCAAGGTTGCACAGCTAAGGTTCTAGAAGGATGCTAGTAGGTTCCTTAAGAGAAATGAGACAGTTTGGGGGAGAAACTGGCTGGAGGTGGGAATATATTTAAGGCCTGTCTACAGAAATCCAATGTCCAGCAATCAGTTATTGTGAATGACTGATTCTTAGGAAAGAGATTAGGTATGGATAGGAAAATGAAATGCCCGTGAAGAGCTAAATTGAAACAAGAAATCTGGGTAAGGACGAGAATGTTGATAAAGAATGAAGAGTTAAACATGACTCCAAAATGAGGTGACTGGAAGAATAATTTTGCCTTTGTTAGAAAAACAGAGGTTAGTAGTAGGAGAGGGATTGTAGGGGGTGGTAATATGGGGAAAAAACTTAGAGACTTGTTGACAAATATATCTCTAGAGGTTCATAGCCCCTTTTTGTATCATTTTTTTTGTATCACAACTTTGGCACCTTAGTTAAACTTATGCCCCCTTCTCAGAATAGAGTTTTTTAAATGGAAATCAAACATATTGTAAGAAGTTGTCAAATATTTTTTTAAAGTTCATGAATCTGCCCATCCCTCAGGCTGCCTAGATGATATACAAGCCTAGCGCTCAAAATTGCCAGAGATTGACAATCAGCATATACCAAGTGCTGATTGTCAATGTATGTATATATGTATGTATGTATGCGTGAAAAAAACATTAAGAATTGATATTCTGTTGGTTCTATTCACTATGCATCAATTCATATGTCTTCCAAGGTTTCTCTGAAGCTCTTTCTTTTCATTTCTTATGGCCTAATAATAATGCTAGTCATTTACTATATTTTCTCTAGCCATTTCCATGTTTTCTGCTCTTTCCTCTTTTATTACAACAATAAAAAGAGCTGATGTAAACATTTTTTGCATATCAGTCCTTTCTGTTTCCTATTAAAAAAATTCTTTGGAGTGTATTCATAGTGGTAGTATCACTGTATCAAAGAATAGGCATAGTTTAGTGACTTTACGGCATGTAACTCCAAATTGCTTCCCAAAATGGTTTGGCCAAATATTCTCTTACATTTAAAATGAGATATTTGTATTAAGTGATATGACAGATCCTTTGTATGATTAATTAGCTACCTTTAGATGGTATACATTCTGATCCTCACTTTCTGAGGACTTCTATATCTTTTTTTAAAATTTATTTTAATATGTTTAGTTTTCCGCATTGATTTTCACATGTGTTTGAATTACAGATTTTCTCGCCATTTCCACCCCCCCACTCCAAGATGGCGTACACTCTGGTTGCCCTGTTCCCCAGTCT
>JAQQSZ010006428.1:0-13595 GCA_028646595.1 Phalanger gymnotis
TCAGCTCTGGTCTTTTCACTAAGAAAGCTTGAAAGTCCTCTATTTTATTGAAAATCCATATTTTTCCTTGGAGCATTGTACTCAGTTTTGCTGGGTAGGTGATTCTTGCTTTTAATCCTAGCTTCATTGACCTCCAGAATATCATATTTGAAGTCCTTCGATCCCTTAATGTCGAAGTTGCTAGATCTTGTGTTATCCCTAGACATCATCTTTCAAGAAATTATCAAAGAAAACGGACCTGATATTCTAGAACCAGAGGATAAAATAGAAATTGAAAGAATCTACCACTTGCCTTTTGAAAAAGATCCCAAAAACAAGACTTCTGGGAATATTGTCACCAAATTCCAGAGTTTCTAGGTCAAGGAGAAAATACTGCAAGCAGCCAGAAAGAAACAATTTGAATATTATCAAAACACAATCAGAATAACACAACTCAAAATCTTGTGGAAATCAATGTTGAAAACTAAAGTATTAAATAAAAAGTAGAATATTAAACAATATCCATGTGCTGCTCCTGCTTCTATACTCTGGAGCCAAATAGAACAAGTTTAGGTCCCCTTTAACAAGTCTTCTGGTAAAATATGGCTACCCTACTTTCCTTGAGTCTTACCTTCAGGTTCACAGCTTCAGTTCCTTCAATTGACCTAAGAATCCTCAACATTCTAGTCTCTCTCTCCTGGAAAGTCTCTAAATTGTCAAAGTCCTTCTTAAATTATCATGCCTAGAATCTCCCATTCTAGCATAGAATGCGGGGGGACTATGACCTGGAACTCTAGCTCTCTTAATGTTCCCTAAGTTTGCATTAGCATTTTTGGCCACCACATTCCACTGGTGACTTGAATTGAATTTGTAGCCAACTCAAACACCCATATCTTTTGTGGAATAGCTGCTGTCTAGCAATGGGTCCATTTCGTACTTGTGTACTTGATCCCCCCCCCCCAAAAAAATACAAGATGTTTCACTTAGAATGCATTGGATTTCATTGCATTAGATTAGATGTGGCCCACTTTAAGAGAATTTTGGAAGATACTTTTGGTAGTACAAATATTAGAAATAATTTTGGAAGATAAATGACTCTATCCGAAGTGCACTGGACTGGGAGTCAGGAAGACCCAAGTTCAAATCCTTCTTTTAACACTTGCTAGCCCTGTGACCCTGGGTAAATCATTTATCATCTGGCTGCTTGAGTTTTCTCATCTATTAAAATAAGAATCATAATAACACATACTTCTCAAGGTTACTGTGGGGATCAAATTAAACAGTATTTATTAAGTGCTTTGCAAACCTTAGAGTGTTATGTAAATGTTATTATTATTTACAATCACATGGCTATGGCAGAAAGAATCACAGCTCTGCAAAATTGCAGATCTGGATATGACTTCTTAGATTCTGAGGTTCTTCATATCTTTTCTCCTTGTCCAGAGACAGCATGTGGAGGACTTAAACCTTTCACTTTGTGGCTTTTGGTCCTGCTTTGCTGATTGGCCTCATATGGCCCACTATATCCAAGCTGGCTCTAGCCATGCTTAATATTACTCCCTGATCATCATCATATCAGCCACCTTGCTTCTTCTCAGTTCTTATACTCATTCTAGTTTTGTACCCAAAATGACATTACTACTGGGAAAAGTTGTGATCTATTCCCCTGGAGTTCCATTCAACATGGTAACTTACAAAACCACCACTCCCTTTTATGTGTTGTCTCCTGAAGCCAGAATGTAAATATAGCCAAAGAGGGCCCAACATGGTTTGAGAGTCTTGTTTTTATGTGTCTCAAGGGCAAGTAGAATTGACTTCTCTAGCCTTTTCTCTCCCCATCCTTCTCCAAGTCTACCTTCTCTAAGGGAGACTTTGATTCCTGCCTGGAGGGGGAGCCAGAAGTTGTGGCCAGAGCACACTACTCTCCGCATAGAGAGGAGGTATTGAAATATCTAGGAGATATTTTGGAGACAGCTTGGATTCTGTCTAACATGCTAACTTTGTCATTTTTTGAGGGGAAGGAGAACCCCAAGCTCTACATCTAAGGCTTGACACTATTCTCAACAAAAAGCAGTTTCACAATGAGCACACATAGAGAATAGCAAAGAAACCCATTTATCCAAATAAGTAACACAACAAAATCACTGAAAATACACGTAGGAGAATAGACATACTAGAAAATACACAATGAGGGAGCTCTCTCTTTGGCAGCTAGATAACTTAGCTCAACCAAGAAAGAGAGTCCTGGATCTAACCCAAGGAGAATCTCTCCAAAGGCTCTAGAGAAGCAAGCTAAGAACAGAGACTTGATGGAGACTGGCAGATCCTCTCATGTCTTCCCAGAGTCATTTCCTTTAGGAACTTGAAGTGGGGTTGGCCTCTTCCACATTCTTCCTTGAAGCTGGAAGCCAGTACACCTGAAAATACTTGTAGAAGATTTGAAGTTTAACCAGTTCTAAAGGACACTAGACCTGAAGAGTCTCAAAAGGGACTGGCCTTTCAAGAGTTCCAAAGGGGACTCAAAGGGACCTCTTGCTGGGAGAGTCTTGAAAGGGACCAGCTTAGAACTGAAGCTCTCCAATCTTTGTCAATATGCCCTTCTTGTAGGGCAGTGCCTTGAACTTCATCAATAAGGAGAGAGTCCCAAACCAATAGGCTTTGGGACAGGTTATATAAGCATCTCCAGCTCAGAACAGTGCTTAGAACTTCATAAATGTTGTTTTTATTCATTGATTTCAGCTCATTTTTCCCTCAACAGGTTACCAGTACATACTTATGATGCTTTTGTTTGGGACCTCCAGTGAGAAATAAACTCTCTTCTCCTGAGGATGTCCTGATGTCTTTGGGCCACTCTCATTGTGTAGTTTGCCTTCCATGGAGATGAAGTCTATCTCTCTGTGTGCTTTCACTGAATTCTTTCTTAAACTACCACTTCTACGATTTTTGTGGACGAGGTGGGAGAAAGGCTGAGTTCATTATACTACAAGCCACCCTTGAATTAGATCAGGGGTTGGTAAATCACATTCAGCAGTCAAATCTATTTTTATAAGGCCAGAGAATTTAGAATTTTTGTTTTTATATTTACAAATGATTTTTATTTGGGATATTGACATGCTCATTTCTACATATATATATATATATATATACATATATATATATATATTGTCTAGAGTTGCTTTCATGGTCTAATGGCAGAGTTGATTAGTTGCAACAGAGACTATATGTAGTATTCTCATTGCTTCAGATTGCTACCCAGTGTACTACAAATCACAGTGATAGAGTTATAACTCAGCTACATTTCCAGTGTCCTATGTATCATCGTACCATGACATTCTTTTAATTACCAATGCATACCTATCATGTCCAATCAAGGAAAGAATAGGGGGAGAAAGTTTTATTACCATTTTTTTGTGCTCAGGGTCAAGACTGAAAAATTGTGGAATGTGAAGAAGTACCCTCAACCACAATTATGAAAAACTGAATGTCTTTGAGAAGTCATTTTTGCTCAAGACTTGACGATGTTTCTTTTAAAAAAATATTTCATTTTAATTTACAATATTCAGTTCCATAAGCTTTTGAGTTGCAAATTTTTCCCACTCCCTCTCTTCTCCCCAAGGCAGCATGCAATCCAATATAGCATCTACATATACCTTCACATCAAAAATATTTTGAAATTAGTCATGTTGTAAAGAAGAATTATAACCAATGGAATGAACTATGAGAAAGAAGAAACAAAAGAAAAAAAGAGAGCAAATAGTTAGCTTCAATCTGCTTTCAGACTTGGTAATTCTTTCTCTGGATGTGGATAGTTTTTCCATCATGAGTCTTTTGGAATGGTCTTAGAACTTTGCATTGCTGAGAAGAGCCAAGTCTGTCAAAGTTAGTCACTGCACAATGTGTCTAATTCAGTACAATATTCTGCTCCCCTCTCTCAGCATCAGTTCATATAGGTCTTTCTAGATTATTCTGAAGTCCATCTGCTCATCATTTCTTATAACACAATAGTATTCCATTGCATTCATATACCACAACTTGTCCAGTCATTCCCCAATTGATAGGCATCTCCTTGATTTCCAGTTCTTCACCACCACAAAAAGAACTGCTCTAAATATTTTTGTACCTATGGGTCCTTTTCCTATCTGTATGATCTATTTGGGATACAGCCCTAGAAGTGGTATTGCTGGGTCAAAGGGTATGTACATTTTTATAGCCCTTTTGGCATAGTTCCTAATTGCTTTCCAGAATGGTTGGTTCAGTTCACAACTCCACCAACAATGCATTAGTGTTCCAATTTTCCCACATCTCCTGCATTTATAATTTTCCTGTTTTGTCATGTTAGCCAATCTGACAGATGAGATGTAGTACTTAAGAGTTGTTTTGATTTGCATTTCTCTAATCAACAGTGATTTAGAACATTTTTTTCACATGACTATAGATATCTGTAACTTCTTCTGAGAACTGCCTGTTCATCATATCCTTTGACTATTTATCACTTGGGGAATGGCTTGCTATAAATTTGACTCAGTTCCCTGTATATCTTAGAGATGAGGCCTTTATCAGAGATGCTGGTTGTAAAAATTCTTTCCCAGTTTTCTGTTTCGCTCCTAATCTTGATTGCATTGGCTTTGTTTGTACAAAATTTTCAATTTAATGTAATCGAAATTATCCATTTTGCACTTCACAATGTTCTCTGTCTATTGTTGGCCATAAATTCTTCCCTTCTCCATAAATCTGACACGTAAACTATTCCTTGCTCTCACAGATTGTTTATAGAATTAGCTTTATCTTAATATCTAAATTGTGAACCCATTTTGACTTTATTTTGGTATATGGTATAAGATATTGGTCGATGCCCAGTTTCTGCCATACTATTTTCCAGTTTTCAGAGAAGTTTTTGGCAAATAGTGAGCTCTTATCACAGAAGGTGGACTCTTTGGGTTTATGAAGCAGTAGCTTACTATAGTCATTGACTTCTGTGTCTTGTGTAGCCAACTTATTCCACTAGTCCACCGCTCTATTTCTTAGCCAGTACCAAGTAGTTTTGATGATTGCTGCTTTATAATACAGTTTAATATCTGGTATGGCTAGGCCACCTTTCATAGCATTTCTTTTAATTAATTCCTTTGTTATTATGTGACTTTTGTTTTTCCAGATGAATTTTGTTATTTTTTTCTAGCTCTATAAAATAATTATTGGTAGTTTAATTGGTATGGCACTAATTAAATAAATTAATTTAGGTAAAGTTGTCATTTTTATTATGTTGGCTTGGCCTACCCACAAGCAATTGTTTTTCCCCTTTTTTAGATGTGGCTTTATTTGTATGAAAAGTGTTTTGTAATTGTGTTCATATAGTTCCTGGGGTGTTTTGGCAGGTAGACTCTCAAATATTTTATAATGTCTACAGTAACTTTAAATGGAATTTCTCTTTCTGTCTCTTGCTGTTGGGCTTCATTTGTAATATGTAGGAATGCTGAGGATTAATGTGGATTTTTATATTCTGCAACATTGCTAAAGTTACTTATTATTTCAAGTAGTTTTTTAACTTGATTCTCTAGGATTCTATAAGTATATCATCATATCATTTGCAAAAAGTGATAACTTAGTTTATTCTTTGCCTATTCTAATTCCTTCAATTTCTTTTTTCTTCTCTTATTGCCAAAGCTAACATTTCTAGTACCAAATTGAATAACAGGGGTGATAATGGACATCCTTGTTTCACCTGCAGTCTTATTGGAAATGCTTCTAACTCATCTCCATTACATATAATACTTGCTGATGGTTTTAGGCAGGTGCTTCTTATCATTTTAAAGAAGACCCCATTTATTCTTATGCTTTCTAGTGTTTTTAATAGGAATGGGTGTTGTA
Source organism: Phalanger gymnotis (assembly GCA_028646595.1). NCBI lineage: Eukaryota > Metazoa > Chordata > Mammalia > Diprotodontia > Phalangeridae > Phalanger > Phalanger gymnotis. The sequence continues at coordinate 5,845 of JAQQSZ010006428.1, forward strand.
TTTTGTCAAAAGCTTTTTCTCCATCTATTGAGATAATTATATGCTTTCTGCTAGCTTTGTTGTTGATATGATAAATTGTGTTCATAGTTTCCCTAATATCGAACCAGCCTTGCATTCCTGGAATAAGTCCTACCTGGTCATGGTATATCATTGTCATGATAAGTTGCTGTAATCTTTTTCCTAATATTTTATTTAAAATTTTTGCCTCAATATTCATTAGGGAAATAGGTCTATAATTTTATTTCTCTGTTTTTCCTTTTCCTGGATTAGGTATTAGTACCATATTTGTGTCACAAAAAGAATTTTGTAGGACTCCCTCACCTATTTTCCCAAATAGTCTATAAAGTATGTGAATTAGTTTTTAAAATGTTTGATAGTATTCACTTGTAAATCCATCTAGCCCTGAAGATTTTTTCCTAGGGAGTTCATTGATGGCATGCTCAATTGCCTTTTCTGAGATGGGGTTATTTAAGTATTTTGCTTCCTCTTCTGTTGATCTGAGGAATTTATATTTTTGTAGATATTCATCCATATCTTTAAGGTTGTCAAATTTATGGGCATACAATTGGGGAAAATAATTCCTAATTATTGTTTTAATTTCCTCTTCATTGGAGGTGAGTTCACCCTTTTTGTTTTTGATACTAGTAATTAGGTTTTCTTCTTTCTTTTTATAAATTAAAGTGACCAAAAGTTTTCAATTTTATTGGTTTTTTTCATAAAAGTCATTCTTGGTTTTATTTATTGATTTAATAGTTTTATTGATTTCAATTTTATTAATCTCTCCTTTGATTTTCAGTATTTCTAATTTAGTATTTAATTGGGGATTTTCACTTTGTTCTTTTTCTAGCTTTTTCAGTTGCATGCCCGATTCATTGATTTTCTCTTTCTCTATTTTATTCTTGTAACTATACAGAGATATAAAACTTCCCCCTAAGAACTATTTTTTTTGCATCTTGTAAGTTTTGGTATGTTTTCTCATTATTGTCATTCTCTCGAATGAAGTTATTGATTGTTTTATGATTTACTGCTTGACTCACTCATTCTTTAGTATTAGATTATTTAATTTCCAGTTAATATTTACTAACTCTTTCCATTGTCCTTCATTACACATAATTTTTACTATGTCATGATCTGAAAAGGATATATTAACTATTTCTGTCTTTCTACACCGGATTGTGAGGGGTTTTTTTTTGCCCTAGTAGATGTTCAATTTTTGTGTATGTGCCATGACCATAACAAGGTATGTTCTTTTCTATCCCCATTCAACTTTCTGCAGAAATGTATCATGTCTAACTTTTCTAAAATCCTGTTCACCTCCTTAACTTCTTTCTTGTTTATTTTAAGATTAGATTTATCAAGTTCAGAGAGGGGGAGGTTGAGGTCTGCCACTAGTAAAGTTTTGTTGTCTCTTTCTTGCTGTAACTTCCTTAACTTCTCTAAGAATTTGGATGCTATATCACTTGGGGCATATATGTTTAGTAATGATATTACTTCATTGCCTATGGTGCCTTTTAGCAGGATATAGTTTCCTTCCTTATCTCTTTTGATTAGATCTGTTTTAGGTTTTGCTTTGTCTGAGATTAGGATTGCTAACCCTCCTTTTTTTTACCTCAGTTGTAGCATAATATATTCTACTCCAGCCTTTTACCTTTAGCGTGTGTGTATCCCCAGTTTCAAATGTGTTTCTTATAAACAACATAGTATAGATTTATGGTTTTTAATCCGTTCTCCTATCCACCTCTGTTTTATGGGAGAGTTCATCCCATTCTGATTAATATCTGTATCTTTCTCTCCATCCTATTTCCCAAAAGAGTTTTACTTTTGACCACTGCATCCCTCAATCTTCCTTCCCTTCTATCAGCCCCCTCCCTTTTCTTTCCCTTTTCTCTTACCACTTATTCTCTCCCTTCTAAGAGCTCCTTCCCTTTTCTTCCCCCTTTCCCCTCCTGCTGCCTATAGGGAGAGTTAGATTTCTATATTTAACTAAATATGTTATTCCTTCCTTGAACCAAATCTAATGAGAGTAAAGCTTTAACAATGCTTATCTCCTTCCCTTCTTCCCTTTACTGTAATATGTTTTTGTGCCTCTTCATGTGATGCAATTTACCCTTTTCTGTCACTTTTCCCCCTCTCCTATTACAATCCCTTTGCACCCCTTAGGTTTTTTTTATCATCACATCAGTTAATTTATACCCACACTTCTATCTGTGTATATCCCTTTTAAATGTTATAATAAGTGTATGATTCTCAAGATTAATAAGTATCATTTTCCTTATTGAATAACAAGGTTTTTTCTTCTTTTTTTCCCACTGTGTTTCTTGAGTCTTGTAATTGAAGATTAAATTTCCATTGAGCTTTGGCCTTTTCATCAAGAAGGTCTGGAAATCCTTTATTTCATTGAATATCCAACTCCTTGCCTGAAAGTTTATGCTCAGTTTTGCCAGGAAGTTGATACTTGGCTGTAGTCCAAGTTCCTTTGCCTTAAGGAATATCATATTCCAATCCCTTGATCTTTTAATGTAGAAGCTGCAAGGTCCTGCGTGACCCTGACTGTAGTTCTGCAACATTTGAATTGTTTCTTTCTAGATGCTTACATTATTTTCTCCTTGACCAGATAATTCTGGAATTAGGCTACAATATTCCTTGGTATCTTCAATTTGGAATCTCTTTCAGTAGGTTATAGGTGGATTCTTTCTATGACTATATTGCCCTCTGCTTCTAGGACCTCAGGGAAATCTTCCTTGATGATTTCTTGGAAGATACCGTCTAGGCTCTTTTTTTCATCATGGTTTTCGTATAGACCAACAATTCTTTGATTTTCTCTCCTGGATCTATTTTACAGGTCATTTGTTTTTCCAATAAGATATTTTACATTTTCTTCTATATTTTCATTCTTTAGATTTCGTTTGGCTGATTCTTGATGCCTCAGAGAAGTCATTAGCTTCTACTTACCCAATTCTAATTTTTAATGAATTGTTTTCTTCAGTTAGCTTTTGTGCCTCCTTTTCTCTTTGGCCAGTTTTTCCTTTTAAGGAGTTATTTTCTCCAGAGAGGTTTTGTATATCCTTATCCATTTGGCCAATTTTACTTTTTAAGGTGTTGTTTTCTTCATTGAATTTTTTTTTCATTTTGTTAATTGCATTTTTAAAACTATTGATCAATTTTTCTTCTACCTCTCTAATTTGCCTTTCAAATTCCTTCTTCATCTCTTCAGAGAATGCTTTTTGGGCTTGAGACCAGTTCATCTTCCCTTTTGAGGTTTCAGATGTGGATATATTGTCAATGCTGTCCTCTTCTGAATTGGTATTTTGATCTTCCCCGTACCTGTAGTACGATTCTGTGGTCTTTACTTTTCTAGCTTGCTTCTTCTTCATGATGTTTGCCTTTTTTCCTGGCGTTTAAACTGGATCTCTGCTTCTGAGGCATAGAGGACTCTGTCCCATGCTTCTTGTGCTGGACCTAGGATCCTGGCTACCGGCTTTGTGTGCTGTGGCCTCTGGTTCTGTCAGCTCGAAGCTATATAATGCTGCAGCTTATCTGGTGCTGAGTTGGAGCTGGCTGGTATGTGCCAAGACCAAATCTAGGTGAAGTATTTTTGAGTTTCCTAGGAGTAACACTGAAGCTTGAAATGTGAGGTTTAGGGGAGGGGTGGTCTGGCCACTGGTGATCCCCTCCTCCCTGATGGCTGCACTAGAGCCTGGGTAGGTTCAGCTACCGGTGAATGCTCAACCATGCTGGTGTCTGCCAATTCCTCTGGCTGTGCTAAGGCACAACTTGGGTCCTGGTGTTGGTGCTTGTCAGCTCCACCCCTCTGTGGCTTAGGATCTCCTGCTAGTCTGCTGAGGTGGGGTTTGCTGGGATACCTCTGGCCCTGCACTGGACCCCTTTGGCCACAGCAAGAAGGATCCTTCCTGTAGATCTCCCTAGCTTCCCGAGCTAAAGGACTGCTGTACCCTTTCTGTAGGTTCCACTATTCCAGGATTATAACTGGGGCAATATTCTCTGGGCTTTTCAAGGTCAACAAGGTGGGGGGGGAGGGTGAAAGTACTTAGAGTTTGTTCTGTTATGCTGAAAAAAAGCAAGCGAGACACGGATATAAATTTTGATGTGGATTTATTCAAGCGTGCGACTGTTCAGAGTAAAGACTCAAATCAAAATACCCGAGCAGGGGTAGGGTCAGACCATTTAAAGGGAAAAAAACACAAACTGATTTCCATGGAGATAGGAGCACAAACTGTGGAGCAAGCTGGGGCAGGATTATTTCTGTGCAGATGGGAACACAAATTGTGGGGCTAGATGGAGGCTAGACCAGGGGAAAGGGCACAACAGCTCTGCCATCTTGGCTCCCAGGGTTGATAATGTTTCTAAGTTAATTCAACCAAATATTTAATGGAAAACAGAAATTATGTGCAAAACTTATACTGAAGTAAATTATAAGCTGATGATGTTTTTTGAATCACAGTTTATGTCAAGCAGAGTACTTCCCCTGCTCTCAAAAGATTAAAAAAAAAAAAGAAGATAAATCTCCATTCCCATACAGATTTGCAGTGCACATATTTTCAAAAATCAAGTTGAAGCACAGTTACAATGAAGTTATCAGGACTTTGACGCAAGGACAAAAGAAATTTTCAGATTTCAAAATCCATTTTGCTGTGTAATATAAGAATTTCTACTTTCATTTGGAAGTGATTAATCTGAAATGTAATGACATGCTTAAAGTAACCATATCAAGAGAAGAATACATCCCAAGCAATGAATGTACTCAATTAAAATCATATGTTGTGTATTGACATCAATATTTGGTAGCACTTATCTATGTGAGGAAAAAAATATATTTTTATTGTAAAGTGTGAAATACATAGATCAGCATTTACAGTAGAACATTTGCAATCAATTTTGATTATATAGAACACTAACTTTGAACTTCAGTTAAGTAAAACTTTATCTTTCCAAAATCAATTTTATTCTTCTCACTAGTAGATCTGTAATATAAAAATTATAAATTAATACTGTCATTATCATCACTAAATTTTGAATTTCATTAATAAAATATTTTGGAAATTTATTTTTTCTCTTATTATATGTGGTGCTGTGATTAAAGGTTTTCTCCCCCTCCCCTCTGCCCTGCCACCCAAGGGAAGCTTGATTAGGTAAGACTTGTTTGTAGGTAGGTCTATACCCTTTTGCTACTCGATGTTAAGCTCCAGGCCCACACCTTTTGCTAAGTAGGTACTAAGCCCCAGGACCCCTAACATGGCATATATATCCTGTGGGTAGTTATTAAGCTTAGAGTAGAGAGAGCTATGAAGAAGACAGAACTGGGAAAGAAGAGAGAACTTGGAGAGAGATGGAGAACTAGAAGAGTCAGAGAGACAGAGAGAGAATTAGAAGGGCTATCAGAATTGCAAGGGCTTTCAGAACTGTAAGAGGATGCAGGCTAGGAGACAGTTAGGTTTCTTGAGTGTTTACGGGAAGGCCCTAGCAGAAGGGAGAGTTATAGGAATGGCTTGGTTCTTTGCTGTAATACTGTGTTAATCTCCTTGCTGTTACATTGAGGGGGACTTACTGGTTTTGGAATACAATTACTCCTATGTTGAATTGGGGTCTTTGTTCTGGGATTTGATCCTCTGGTGTCTGAATAAATGTTTCACTTCTTCTGCCTTCTATACAGAGAGTCTCATACTTTGGGATTCTGGACTATACAAGCATATTCATGGTCGCCATTGCTATCATGAATCTTGCTTTACTTGCACATTACGTAAGTACTTATATAATGTCCCCAATGTTGCCTGTTGGCCTGCAAAGCAAAAACATATTTACTATCTGACCCTCTATAGATAAAATTTTGCCCAGCTGACTTAGAATTTGGTAGATGATAGCAACAAGCATGATGAGAGGATAATATAAGTAGATTGCATCTTTCTTAAAGGGGAAAGGCCACTGGTGTGTTATCTTAATAGGATGGCTTGGAAGTGGCAGTAGGGATTAAGGAGGATGCCAGGGTGTGGAAGTTGGCATCAGGTGATTGAATAAAGGAATGGCTTTGTAGAGGTGGAGAAGAAACCCAGGGATGCAGAGATCCCGAACCAAAGTTCTCAGGCGAGGCCTCCTGGAATGAATTCATGGACGAAAGCATTCTTTAGGTCAAGAAGGCAAAGATTTATTACGCTTTTTCTTGAGGAACCTGCAACCCTAGAGAGGTGCAGGACAATCTTCATAGAAGCTAATAGGGATCTAAGGGGGGGCAGGTTAGTTAGGAGTTTGGGGGTAGGATTAGGGAGTGGTTTAGGGTGTGTTCAAAGAGTGGTTAGTTCTTAAAGGAACATGTACATTTAGTATCTACTGCACAGGCATATTACCCAGAGTTCTCTAGGAAATAGCCCACAGCAGGGTTACTGGGGGTATGGTCCCCACTGTGAAACATCACTAAGTTCACTGTCGGTTGGGGCTAAAGGGGAATAGTTTCTTATCTGGTGTCTTGTTACACAAATTACTAGCTCTAAGATACGTGTTAGAAAGGTCAGCAAATAATAAATATGGTTATGACTCAGTGTACTAAGGAAGAAGCAGAGATAAGTTGGGTCATGCTGCCCTTTAGCTAGAGAGAGAGAGACAGCCTGGGACAGAATATGTTTTGAGAACTAGATATGTTTTGGAATTGGGGTTCAGGCACAGACACCCAAGCAGAGGTTGTTAGAATTTAGGGTACAAGCACAAACACCTCATCAGCTTCTAGTGGAGAGCATTACAATGGATATATGGAGGGATAAAATGTCCTGTCAAGTTAAACAGTTCAGTTAAATAAAGGAAGTGGAATGAATGTTGTTTGAAAAGTTGGGATAGGGGAGTTTGTTGAGAATTAAAAAAATAATAATAACAGTGAGAACATTTATATAGTGTGCTTACTATGAGGCAGACATTGTGCTAAGAACTTTACAATTATTATCTCATTTGATCCTCACAATGACCCTGAAGTAGGGTCTATTAATTATCCACATTTTACAGATGACAAAACTGAGGCTAAAAGAAAAAAAAAAACTGAGGCAAACAAAGGTTAAGTAATTTGCTTAAGGTCAGTTAGAAAGTACCTGATACCAGATTTGAACTCCGGTCTTTCTGACTCTAGGTCTATCCACTCTCCATCTAGATGCCCCAATAAATTCCAAATCACACAATGGAATAATCCAGAAAATGCCTTGGAAAGAATAGGGGTATATAAGACTTGATAATGGGAATATACAACTTCGACCTAAATTTAGCAATGGCTAAATTTGAGGAGGCACTAACAAATGCAGTCCATCTGTTATCAAAATTTCTATTAGCACAATTTAGACAATATTTGCAGAGTTAATCTTCCTAAGAGGTTTGAAACTGGATTTAGAATTTTGGGGCTTGGGTTAATTCCTTTCATTAAGATCTTTCCTCCCAGAAATGAATAGATACTTAATCACAAAAGTATAATGAAGAAAATATATTTACCCACCAGGTCAAACAATTAGTCACTTAATTCTTCCTATTCAACAAAAGGATTAGAAGCTGTGTTAATCCCACTATCACCTTGGTGATTATATTGTATTACTCTGCTGGGTAGAAGTACTAAAAATAAGGGTCAAAGTGGATCCCCCAATATGCAATATCCAGTAAGAAGACTGGAAGGCTTCCTATCCCCAAAGTCCAACTCTCTTTGTTTCACAGCACTGACATATTATTTAAATTGGTGGCCTTAAAACTTTTTTGATCATGCACCTAAT
>JAQQSZ010006429.1:0-13595 GCA_028646595.1 Phalanger gymnotis
AACTGAAAATAGCCTTAAGAAATTCATAACCTGGGTCTGTGAACTTTTCGTTATATATATACATGGTTTACACATTTAAAACATTATTCTGACATGGGGTCCTTAGCCTTCACCAGACTGACAAAAGGGTCCATGGCACAAAAAAAGAACTCCAGCTCTAGAGCAATCCCTGAGGCCTGTAGAGAGGAAAGAACTTATCCAAGGCCATCTAGCCAGTCAATGGCAGAGCCAGGACTGAAACCCAGGTCTCCTTACTTTTCTCCACTTTCTCCACCGCACAGACTTGGGACTTAGAGATAAAATTAGGTGTAGGGGAGAATTGTTTCTGAAGATACTTTAAATTTTATATATGGTCATATTTTATATTTATACTGTATATTAAGAAATAATTAAAAATCCAGAGCTGTGTACTTGGGCTTGGGGATGGGGTAGGGATGGCTACTGAAGAGCACCCTGGAGCAACCGCATCATCCCAGCATGGCTCCTCCGGACTCAGAGAGAAGCTGGTTTGCTCCCTATGATATTACTAGAGGGTTGGGAGGGGATTGAGTTGTGCTATGCCTCATTTGAACCTCCTGTTATTGGATCTTAGGACGTTGTGCTGGGAGAGTCCTTAGCAGATTATCTAGTCCAAGGGCACTTAGTGCTTTTTTGGGCCTTTGGGCAGGCTGGGGAAGCCTATGGACCCTTTCTAAGAATCCTGTAATTAAATCCGTAATATAATATACATAAGATTATAAAGGAAATCTATTATATTGAAGCACAGTGATGAAAACCTGTTGGAAACAAGCTCATGGTGCCCAGGTGAAGAATATCTAATCTTGTCAAACACCTTTGTTTTATTTTGTTGTTGTCATTCAGTTATTTCGGTTATGTCCAACTCTTCATGACTCCATTTGGGGTTTTCTTGGCAAAGATACTGGAGGGTCTTGCCAGTTCCTTCTCCAGCTCATTTTACAGATGAGGAAACTGAGGCAAACAGGGTTAAGTGACTTGCGCAGAGTCACACAGCTGTTAAGTGTCTGAGGTCAGATTTGAACTCAGGAAAAGGAGTTTTCTTAAGTCCAGGCCTAGCACTCTACCCATAGAAGTTAAGTTATTTGTCCCACTTGACTTAAGTAGTAAGTGACACAGCCAGGACTTAGTCCCAGGTTCTGTGACTCAGTATCCACTGTTCTTGCTGCTACAGGCTTCCTCTGGCATCATACAGAAGAGGACAGAGAAGATGGTGGTGGGCCACAGTGGGCCCGGAAAATATTCCCTGGTGCTCCAGTCCAGGAAAAGGGTAAAGTAGTTAGACCAGAAAGAAAGAAGAGAGTCAGGACTAAGTGTGGGGCAGTAAAAGGGATTCCGGGGTATATGCCCCAGTTTTATACATAGGGTCATAGATTTAGAGTTAGGAAGGCCCTGAGAGGTCATCTAATCCAACTCCTTTGTTTTACCCATAAGGAAACTGAGACCCAGAAATGCTAATTGACTACAGTTTCTCCTCTGGTCCCTAGTTGGAGAAAAGAAAATCAGGCATTATTATCCCCATGTAGCAAGTGCACATCTTTTAGGGCAGCTGAGGAGCTCTTTCCCGTGATAGTATCTATAGTCCAGTGTCCAAGTGCATGAAAGCTGAGAGCTGGGTCTTGTGGGGGAAAAGGCCAAGACAAAGGGCAGAACTTCTGGAGTTTAGGTGGCGATTAAAAATGTGGAGTTTGGTGAGCAAGAGCAGTGTGCTGCTAGTTGGTAATGAAAAATTCCTGAGGAGAGCTGGAATAATCTGAAGGTGCCTTGAAGAGTGTGGGGGAGTTACTCAACCAAGAGCTGATAGATGGGTGGCTGAGACAGTGTCTACACTGGGTGAGTAAACCTGGGACAATAGAGCGAGCAGACACTCCAGAGAGAAGTCATGGAGAGAAGATAATGCTAGCCTTCAAAGAGGTCCTCAACAACTCTTCCATAGAGCTATTGGTGTGATGAGGATTTTCGGGGACTTTGACTAGCCCTCCAGAAGAGAAAGAAAAAGAAGAGGTACATTTTTCCTTATTATAGTGATTACTATAATGAATTATTATCATGAAAACCCTTTCTATGTTCCATGCTTTGTGAGCCTGAATACTTGCAGCTGAATGGACTTCCCCGAGGGGAAAGCTAGCAATGAGATTAATTTGGATAATGCCATATTGTCAGGAGAACTAGTGAATGGGGTCATGAATCAAATAACATTATTATCAAGAAATCTCCAAGATGGAACCATGTGAGCCCAGAACTTCAGTAATGGGACATGGATTGTATGCATCTTGTTAACTGAGGAAAGTGATGCCCAGAAAGAAGAAATTATTTGACCAAGGTCACAAGTGACAATGTCGTGACAGAAACCCAGGTCATAGGATCATGAATCTTAATACAGAAGGGACACTAGGAGCTATAAAGGAGTCCATACCACCCTGCACTCCCCTGCCCATTCAGGGTATGAGAAAAAGGAAGTTAAGTGAATTGTCCACACCCATAGTAAATGTCTGAGGTAGGGTGTGAACCCAAGTCCCCCTGACTAGCTCCAGCATCCTATCCACTATACCATGTGGCCTTTAGGTTGTTCAAGTCTCAAGACAATCAGATCACATCAGCTCTCAATGACTAGGGCTATCAATCTTGTTTTAAACCAGAACTTTTATTATTGTTTCTTTTTTCCATTCCTTTTTATTTTTCATTTATTTTTTCCACTTAATACCGTTTTGTTTTTTCCAATTACACATAAACATAGTTTTCAACATTCACTTTTATAAGATTTTGAGTTCTGCATTTTTTCTCCCTCTGTTCTTCCCCACCTCCCTCCCCAAGATGGCAAACAATCTGACCTAGGCTATACCTGTACTATCATGTTAAACATATTTCTACATTAGTCATACTGTGAAAGAAGCATCAGAACAAAAGGGGAAAACCATGAGAAAGAAAAAAAAGAAAATAGTCTGCTTCAATCGGCATTCAGACTCCACGTTTCTTTCTCCGGAAGTGGATAGCCTTTTCCATCATGAGTCTTTTCGAATTGTCTTAGATCATTATATTTAGGGCTACGATTCTTTCCTGGGGTAAGAGACATCCCAGGTTGAAAGTGTCGCTGATGCACCCTGGTTCCTTTGAAATAGTGTGGTGGGAAGAGCGTTGGGCTGGATGTCAGGAGCTATGGACAGTGATCCATGACTAACGTCCTGCATGATCATGAGAGATCAACGCCCCCACCAAGTCTGTTTCCTCGTCTATAGGGATTTAGACTAGATGGCCTATAAAAGATAATGCCTACCTAAAGTCAAATATTAATGTCTTTTAGAATAAATTCTCCTTTGAGATCATCATCTTGGAGATTATTATTTGTTTTCAAGAAAGTACTGGAAATGGAAATAACAGAGCTCATTTCCTCTTTCCCTAGGTCTGACATTCTATTGTTCTGTGTGCTAAGTTCCCTTGGAGCTCTCGAATTCAATAACCTGAGGTTCTTTGAAGCTCGGCCATTCTCTTTTCTTCCTAGCTCTCACAGTCCATGTTCTAAGGGCCCTCTTAGCTTTCACATTCTTCTATGTGCCATGGTCCATTCAAAGTCCATCATTCTCCCTTCTACGATCCATTCCAGCTTGGACGGTCTATATCAGTGCTTCCCCTTCCCCTTGGCCTTCAACAAACCTAACCATACACCTTACTCAAAAATGAAAGGAAAAAGTCTTGAGTTTACCATGAAGTTATACATAAAGAAAAATAAGGGGATTAATTAATTTCAGTTAGACAGCAGATCCCTTGATAAGCTTCTCTTGGGTTGGGGTTGGGGGTGAACAGGAGCTTATACCCTAGGTCTCTATGTTCTAAGAGCCCCTTTCTGAGCTGATATTCAGGACTCTTAGTCTCACTTGCTCCAGAGGTGCCATTAAATACCACTCTGAAGGAAGAATAACTTTCAGGACAAGTGATTCCTTAGGATGTAAATTCCAATGGTTCCCAGGTACCTGGGTTCCTAAGTTTTGTCAGTCAGGCTGTTGAGGCTGGTGGTAGCAGCAGGAGAGAAAGGTAGAGGTGTTTCCCCATCAGTCCCCTTAGGAGTCAACGTTGTCAGTACAGAAAAGTCCTCTCCAGCATCAGTGACCAAACAGGCATCCAGCCTCTACTCAGACAGAACCACTGGATTGATCAGAACAGGACTGCCGGCTGGGAGTTGGCTCCAGTACCCAGGCAAGCAGTAGGCATGAATTAGCTACTCAGAGAGAAACAGTGATTCATGTAAAATGGTAGGCTGGTGCCACCCAGTGGCCATAGACCAAATAACAGATGGTAAAAGAAAGAGCTCTGGATAGTGGAAAAGATCTGGAAAACTAGATCCTGACAGTTATTAGTTATATGAACTTAGGCAATTCACTTCTCCCTGACTTTAAATGTCTTTAAAATGAGGATACTTAAGCTACCTTCCTCATAGGGCTGGGGTGAAGGAAGAGTTTTATTAACCTAGCTTGGTAGAAACATGATCTGTTACTTTTAGAGCAGGAAAGGACCAGTCCCTTATATTTACAGAGGAGGTATTTAACACCCAGAGAGGGAGGGACCATGCTGAAGGCCACACAGTCAGGTAATAAAGAGCCATCAAGGTACTGTGGAAAGGATGCAGGACCGGCCGTCAAACAGATCTGGGTTCACTTACGTCCCAGCTCTACCAATTACTACCTGTGGGATAGCGAGCAAGCCATGTAATCTCTCTGTGCCTCAGTTTCCTTTTGTAAAATGAAGGCGTTGGGCTAAATTACCTATAAGGTCCTTTGCATATCTAATTTCATGAACCTGAGTGATAAGATGGAGACTCCAACCCTTCCAATTCTAAGTCCTCTGTTCTTTAGTCAACTTAACATGAGATTCCTCACACTTAACCTTCTCTAAATACTGACACTCCTCATACGATGTAAAAGCACATTTAATGTCCCTAAATGTCATTCTTTTGGGGGGGATGGTGGGTTTCCCTCTGTTGTCTAGCCTAGAATACTAATAAGCCTACCCTGCTGTTGATTGGTAACAGAAGCTTTGACTTGTCCCATTTTTAACCTCTCCTTAGGCATCCTGGTGGATTCTAATCTCAGGGGCTCAGCATCATGGCACCAGACTTAGTGCAAACACCCAATCAGCTCTAGCCCTATTGAAGCACAAAACTCCTAAACTCCAGTGATCCACCAGCCTCTGCCACCCAAATAGCAGGGACTACAAGTGTGTGATACCACATTCAACCCCTTCATGGTATCCTAACTGCAATACCTATATACATATATATACATACATATCTCAATGCATGTATGACCTGAAACATAAATGTGGGTGTATGTGTCTAGATGAAGATACTCATCTAACATAGTGTAAGGAAAAGAGAATCAATTGGTCTTGTACAAAAATAAAAGTCTAGTCTCAGCCTTGCCATTTTCTAGTCCTGTGGTCTTGAGTAAGTCTCATTTTTAAAACTCAGTTTTCTCATCTGTAAAATTTGGATAATAAGCCTGTTTCTGTCTCCTAGGAACATGATAGTCTCCCTCCCTATCCACCGCCTTAGGAAGACACCTGGAGTATTACGTTCAGTTCTGGATAGCACATTTAAGAAAGAATGTGGACAGGCTGAAGAATTTCCACAAAACACAACTAATTCAGGAAAGAGACCGGAAATTATGACCTGTGAGGCTTGGTTGAGGAAAATGAAGCTGTTCAGCTTAGAGAAGAGAAGACATGGTTCCTGTCTTCAAGGCTTTGAAGGTGACCACCCAGTAGAGAGTAATTGAGGATTTATTCTTTTTTGTCCTCAATCGCCGATGACTTATTATGGCCTTACTATGTGCCAGTACCATGTTAAGTATTGGGGATGCAGTAAAAAAAAGCCCAGAACAACCCTTGCCCTCCAGGAGCTTTGACTCAGGGTCTGAACAAGGGTGAGTTGATGGATATTGCAAAAAGTCAGGCTTCTGCTCAATACTGGGACGAATTTTATAAAAACTGAATTGTCCAACAATCAAACGGATGACCTCAGTTAAGCAGTGAGCTTTTTGACAGTGGTTCTGTTTAAGCAGAGGCTGGGTGCCTGTTTGGTCACTGATGCTGGAGAGGACTTTTCTGTACTGACAACGTTAACTCCTAAGCCCTTTTCCAGTTCTGGGAGTTTTGAGTTTAATACTGATGTGAGTGTATAACGTGTCAAATTGCTTTCCTTCTCAATGCGGAAGGAGAGGGAGGGAGAGACAGAATTTGGAACCCAACATTTGAAGAAAAAAAGAATGTTAAAATCATTTTACATGTAATTGGAAAAAATAAAGTATTAATTTTTAAAAGACTGATGTGAGGGTTAAATGAAATAATGGATGGGAAAGCATTTGATAAGCTATAAAAGGTATAGCATTGTGTATATATATATATATATATATATATATATATATATATCCATATATATATACATTATACACCCACACATGCACACACTTAAATTGTGTGTTAAATTGTGCTGTTGGTAAGTTGTTTCAGTCATGTCCAACTCTTTGTGATCCCATTTGGGGCTTTCTTGGCAAAGATACTGGAATGGTTTGCTGTTTCCTTCTCCAACTTATTTTAAAGATGAGGCAACTCAGGTAAACTGGGTTAAGTAACTTGCCCAGGGTCACACAGGTAGTAAGTGTCTGAGGCCAGATTTGAACTCAGGTGTTCCTGACTCCAGGCCTGCTGCTCTATCCACTGTACCACCTAGCTAGCCCAATAGGGTAATCAGTACCCTGCTATTGCCTCCCAGGATGGACCAGTCTACATTCTAGGCTGCTTCCACAAAGGGAGCCACAGATCACTGCTTTTTTGTGAGTATGATACCAGTCCAGGTAAGCTAGTCCTTTAGTCACTTCTATCTGCCTAGATCTCAGATGCCAAACAGTTTCTGATTCATGGCATAGACTATGTCTTGAGTTACTTTATAATCTCTGAGTCTTCTGGTTGCTTATTATAATCCCATCTAATTTTTGGTCCTTCATCCCCACCCTGGACCCAAGGCTGTGACTCTAATGTTATTTTTTTCTTTTTTCCCCTTTTCCTTGGTAATATGTTTTCCTGATGCTTTTTGTCCATCATGCCATAGTCATTTCTAAAAATGCCCAATTAAGTCCTCACTTGGTAACAAAGGAAAATAACTAAGTAAAATCACCCACCACAGTGATCTCATCTAAAAGTATATACAGCATTCAGCCTTTTGCCCATCTAACAAGAGGGAGATACACAGGGGTATTGTTAGTAAATATTTAGACAGTAGATCTCCACAAAAACATATGTACTTTTAAGTTTAGTCTGCATTATTAAAATTTTCTACATCACTTTCCTAAGTCTAAACAATAAACAAAACAATAAATCAAGCCTTGATTTGTAATGTTGAACACTTTCCAAAGTATAAATGCTCACATTAAAAATTTAACGATCAGCTCTCACAAATTGGTTCTAGTACATCCTTGAACATATGTTTTATTATTTCTCTTGGAACATCACTGGGTTAAGGGTTTTTCGTTACATAAAATCTGATTTCTTTGTAGTACATTGTCACAATCATATATAACAGTCTTTTGTTTCTACTCATTTCACTCTGCAATGGTCCATACAAATCTTCTTGTGTTTCTCTGAATTCCACATATTAGTCATTTCTTATTGCATAATAATGTCCCATTGCATCCATACACCACAGAGTTGGGTTTTTTCCCACCAATTTCCCAATTGATGGGCATCCATTTTTGTTTCCAGTTCTTTTATATCACAAAGAGTACTGTTATGAATATTTTGGTTTGTTTCAGACCTTTGATTTTTGCCTTTGACTTCTTCAAAGTATATGCCCAGCAGTGAGAGAACTGGGTCAAAGAGTATGGACAGTATAAGGTACTTTTCCTGTATATGGTGGAGTTGTATGTTACTTGAGGGATTGAGTTCTAAAGTCAGCACATAAGGTAAAATTCTCACATGGTCAAAAATTACCTTCTCTATAAAGTATATCTCCAAGGTATGTCCAAAGCCTCTGGCATGTTAGAATAAATTGTAGGTAACAGAAATTGAGAAGCCAACAGTCTATAGGTTGGATTGGGTCTTAGAGCAGGATTGGTGAAGTTAGCTGGGAAGGGGTTGGGGATAAGTGGTAACTGAATGAGGACAAGCTGCTCACAACCACTGCCTCTCTCCTCCAGAATGATTTTTCCTCAGATTCCATCCTCCTCGCCCCTTTTACAAGGAGGAGGTACAGTCAGAGCTTCAGGGTCCTCTGGAGATGGGATATTACTTTGGGGCAAAGGAGAAATCCACATCTCCCGTCTCACAAGGGTATACATTCACTGGGTAGAATGTCAGGTAGTATTACGAGCATTACTTAAATTATTTTTCTTTTTTAATGGCATGTATTTGAATTTGTGTAATTTATATGTTATCCTCCCTCTGTAATTCCAAACTGATATCCAGAAGAGTTGGCAAATGAATTCACAGTTCTATCAACCATGTATGTATTAATTTACTCATCTTCCCACAGTCCCTCCAAAATACACTGGTCCTATTTTTTAGTCATCTTTTACACTTTGCAGGGTGTGAGGTAAAATCTCAGTGGTTTTAATTTACATTTTTCCTACTATTTGTGATTTGCAGTGTGTTTTCATAAGGTCATTTATAGCTTGCAATTTTTCTTTTTAAAACTGTTCATATCTTTTGACAACTTATCTATCAGGGAATGGTTCTTTGTGCCATATATTTGTATCAATTCTCTATATATCTTAGACATCAGACTTTTATGAGAGCTATTTGGTGCAAATATTTCCCTGACTCTACATTTTCTCTTCTTATTATCCCTTCATTAATTTTCTTTATGCAAAAAGTGTTATATGTAATTGAGTAACCTACTTTGTCTTTTATGAGCTCCTCTATTTCTTGTTTATTTAAAAATTTTCTCCTAAGCCCTACTTGTGAAAAACACCTTCTCTTGTTCTTCTCTGACTTTTTTTAATGTTGTAACCTAAAATATTCAGGTTGCATATTTATTATGAACTTATTGCATTACATGGTATAAGATGTTGGTCTAAACCTAATTTCTGCCAAAGTGCTTCACATTTTTCCCAGTAATCCTCACCAAAAGGAAGCATATTCCCCAGTAATTTCTAGTATTGATAGAAAAATTTCCCCTCGTTCTTAAATTTAGCAAATATTTGACTACTATTTTTTATTACTTTTGAGTGTATTTTGTTTTTGCTTTTTCTGTTCTATTAATTGACTTTTCAGTTTTTTACCCAGTACCAAATAATTGCTATGACTACTACATTACACCAGAGGTCTTTTAGTGGCAGGGACCATTGATTTAGAATTCTGCTTGTAATTTCCCTTTACATTCTAGACCTTTGATTCCTTCAAATTAATTTTGTTGTTTGTCTAGTTCTACAGAATATCCCGTAGGTAAATTTATTGTTATAGAAATACATCTGTAAGTTAAATTATATAGTACATCATGTTTTATTATATTAGCATGGCTCAACTGTAAGCAAAGATTATCTTTCTAGTTATTTGCTTTCATTTATTTCTGTAGAATACATTCTGATTTTATAAATGTAAATCTTGTATGTTTGTTAAAAGGTTAACTACCAGATATTTTATGTGTTTCGTAGTTACCTTGCATTGAATTTTTCAGTTATTTTCCATGGCTTTTATTAAGTGAAATAACATTGAAATGCTGGGGGTTTTTTGTAGATGTATATTTTGTATCCTGCTACTTTACTGAAGCTGATGATGATGATGATGATGATGATGGTGTATTGGTAAGCAAAATGGGCTCCTTAGCACTTAGTTCAACAAGTGCCCTTGAAGAGTTTGGCTTTTGTTTTTGTTGAGTAATTCAGTGTATTTCATTGAATCTTACTAAGTGCTAAGCCCCAGGCCCAAACCCCTATTAGGTGTAAAACCTATGTGGGTATGGATTGGCAACTAAGGTGGGGCCCAAGGTGGGGCTAACTCCAGGAAAAGCCTAGTTTGCATGTCTGGGACAGCAGAGGCTTTTAGACCACGTGGGTTTAACTCTGCCTCTTTGTGACAATTTTAGCTCACGTGGGTGAGTGGCATAAGTGACTCACCCCTGATGCTGACAAAGATATAAAACCAGGGCTTGACCTCCTCTTCCTTGGAGCTCTTTGCCACAGCAGTGGTGACACGCATGACTATGGGCCAGCCCTTGTTCTAAGCTCCGGGACTGAACCTAGATGTTGGTAACTATAAATTGTATTGGGTCTGTCTGTTGACGTTTTATTGGTATATAGAAATATGTGATAAAAAAATTCCTCTCTGCTGTAAATTCACTTTGTTAATTTTTTTATTTTGGTAATTTTATTTTCTACTCTCTTTTTTGTGTTTGGGTTGGGTTTTTTATTTTTGCTAGCCTTTTCAAAAAAATCTGTAAGTTTTCTTTTAGTACTTTATTTGGGTTGTCAATTTCACAATTAAATCTTGTATGGCCTGGCATTCAAGACCCTCAGTCTTTTTAACTATGTGAATAACTAGAGATCTTTTTCTGTAGTGATAATAGAAGTTTTAGATAGATAGACAGACAGAGAGATAGGCAGACAGATAGACAGACAGACAGACAGACAGACAGACAGACAGACAGACAGACAGGTAGATAGATAGATAGATAGATAGATAGATAGATAGATAGATAGATAGATAGATAGATAGATAGATAGATAGACAATACATATATAATTATGTGATATATAAGCACTTTGGGAGGTATAATTTTTATTTTTCTTTAGCATGACTGTTTTATCTGCTCTATTCTGAAGACTACTTCAATCCCAAAGTTTTGATATGTTCTTTTGTTGATGTTAACTTTAACATAATTGTTTATTTTTCTATGATTTTTTTCCTTTGACAAATGTTTATTCAAGATGTCTTTAGTCTTCATTTAAATCTGTCTCTTTTACTTATATTTCCTTTATTCATTATTCATTTCTTTCTGTTATAGTCCATAAAGAATGAATTTATTCTAACTTCCATTCTACATATATTTATAATTACTTTAGATCTGAGGTCTGACTCAGTCTGCCTTCTGATTGAATCCCTCTCTCTGGGCTTATTAGGAAAAGTTTGTCCCAAGGGGAAAAATTCCAGGTTACCATTCACTTCTCAAGACGCTATGGCATTCAAATTTCTAAGGTCCCTTCCAGGCCTAAATTTAGGATCCTGTGATCTCAAATGAGGAAATCTGGGTTCAATTTTTGGCTTTTTCATTTACTGGCTATGAAAGGAAGGGAAGGGAATAAACATTTATATAGTGCCTATTATAGGCCAAGCACTTTACAAATATTATCTCATTTGAGCCTCACAATTCTATGAGATAGCTGTTGTTGTTATTATCCTCATTTTACAGCTGAGGAAACTGAGGCAAACAGAGGTTAAGTGACTTGCCCAAGATCATACAACTAGTAAGTGTCTGAGACTGGATTTGAACTCATGCCTTCCTAAGTCTAGGCTCAGTGTTCTAGTCACTGAGCTACCTAGCTGCCTCTAGCTGGATTTTTCATTCACTAGTTGCATGAGTTTGCATAAATTATTTAGTCTCTCTAAGCAAAGGTGTCTCACCTGTAGGAAAGGGATAATGAGACAGCACCTACTTAGCATCAATTAAAAAGGACTGAGCTTTATAAATGTCAATATCTTTCAGTACATAAAAGACATTATTTTTATCCATGTGGGTACCTCTCCCTAGATTCATAACCAAATAACTCTCTGCCAGGTGACTTGCTGTAGCCAAAAACATTCACCATCACCTCCACAACTACCCCCTCAGAGGAATCATTTTCTGGTCATGAGCCTCTGTGAATCTATCTGGGCTTATCCTCAAACACCAGTAACAATATCAGCCCATTGTTGGAGGTGAATGAGATACCTCTTCACCTTGGTGCTGCTAGAAGGTGAGAGCCACAAAGATCCCAAAGTCAATGCGATGGACTTCAGTGGAAGAAACTAGAAATGTGAACCCTATTTATTCCAATTAAACATAATGCAAGTGAGACTACTAGATTAAGCATCTACTATATGTACAAGGTGATACAGATTGTTATAAGATCAGATGGGAGAGGGAGAGAGAGGGAGGAGGAAAAAAAGGAGGGAAGGAGAGAGGGAGAAAAGAGAGGAGGGGGGAGAGAGAGATCCCTTTCTAGCAGGAAAGATCAGTTCATCAATTAATATGCTTTTATTAAGTACCTACTATGTGCTAGGGATGCAAAAACTGTTTCTGCCCTAAAGAAGCTTACATTCTATGGGGGGAGAGGGGGATAAGAATCTACTAAGTACCTACTATGTGCCAGGCATTGTGCTAAGTGCTTTACAAAAAGAGAAAGGGGGAGAGAGAGAGAGAGAGAGAGAGAGAGAGAGAGAGAGAGAGAGAGAGAGAGAGAGAGAGAGATGCACACACGTGCCTATATATATGTCTGTTTGTACCTACACACACACATTTTCTAAGCCAAATGCAAATTCCTTTAGGGCAAATATTGTTTTACTACTATCTTTGTATCCCCAGCACTTGACACATGATGGACGCTTAATAAATGCTTGTTGATTGATTGATTGAAAGGAATATGAAATCTACCAAATTCAATCCAGACCTTTCTCCTCTCCCCATTAGTTTGGACAATAGCTATTCTTTCTCTTTATTCATTCATTTATTTGTTTGTTTGTTTATTTATTTATTTTTAGTTTTCAGCATTCAGTTCTACAAGCTTTTGAGTTTAAAACTTTCTCTGCTTTCCAAGACGGCGTGCAATCGCATATAGGCTGTACATATACATTCATATTAAACATATTTTCACATTAGTCATGTTGTAAAGAAGAATTAACTAATGGGAGGAACCACAAAAAAGAAGAAACAAAACAGAAAAGAGAAAGAGCAAATTGTATGCTTTGATCTGCATTCAGACTCTGTAATTCTTTTTCTGATCATGGATAGCATTTTCCATCATGAGCCTTTTGGAGTGGTCTCAGATCCTTGCATTGCTGAGAAGAGCTAAGTGTATCAAAGTTAGTTATCATACAATGTGGCTGTAACTGTGTACAATGTTCTCCTGGTTCTGCTCCCCTCACTAAGCATCAGTTCATATAAGTTTTTCCAGGTTTTTCTGAAATCTGCCTACTCATCATTACTTATAGCACAATAATATTCCATTACATTCATATACCATAATTTGTTCGGCTATTTCCCAATTAATGGGCATCCCCTCAATTTCCAATTCTTTGCTACCACAAAAAGAGCTGCTATAAATATTTTTGTGCATGTGGGTTCTTTTCCCATTCGTATGATTGCTTTGGGATACAGATCTAGAAGTGGTATTGCTGGATCAAAGAGTAACCCTTTGGGCATAGTTCCAAATTGTTCTCCAAAATGGTTGGATCAGTACACAACTCCACCAACAATGCATTAGTGTTCCAATTTTCCCAAATCTCCAGCATTTATAATTTTCCTGTTTTGTCATGTTAGCCAATCTGGCATGTGTGATATGGTACGTAAGAGTTGTTTTGATTTGCATTTCTCTAATCAATAGTGATTTTTTTTTCATGTT
>JAQQSZ010006430.1:0-13594 GCA_028646595.1 Phalanger gymnotis
GTGACACTGGGCAAGTCACTTAACCTTATTTGCCTCAGTTTCCTCACATGTAATATGAGCTGAAGAAGGAAATAGAAAACCACTCTAAAATCTTTGGGGTCATGATGAATTGGACATTACTGAATAACAATAAAAACACATGCAAAGTCAGTTATACCCTATTTCCATATTAGCTATGTTGCAAAAGAAAACAGACCAAAAGAACCCAAGAAAAATAAAGAAAGCTAAAAAAAAAAGAATGCTTCCATTTGTATTCGGAGTTTATCAGTTCTCCTGCTGGAGATAGCATTTTTCATCATGGGTCCTTTGGAATTGTCTTAAGTAATTGTCTTGATCAGAGTGGTCTTCTTTATAATATAGCTGTTACTATGTACGATGTTGTCCTGGTTCTGCTCACTTCATTTAGGATGAGTTCATATAAGTCTTACCAGTTTATTCTGATCATGTTGTTGTTTTTATGGCAAAATACTTTCTTCAAAATTATACGCCACAACTTGTTCAGCTTTTCACCAATTGATGGGCATTCCATCTATTATCAATTCTTCATCACCACAAAAAGAGCTGCTATAAAAATTTTGTACAAATAGGTCATTTTCCCTTTTCTTTGGTCTCTTTAGTATACGGACCTAGTAGTGAATGGTATTGTTGGGTCAAAAAGAGTAGGTACAGTTTTATAGCTCTTTGGGCATAGTTTCCAATTGTTTTCTAAAATGGTTAGACAAGTTTACAACTGCACTAACAGTGCATTACTGTTTGAATTTTTTACATGCCCCCCAGCATTTGTCATTTTGCTTTTCTGTCATGATAGCCAATATGATCAATGTGAAGCAGTATTTCCAACTAACGGTAACTTTCATTTCTCTAATCAATATTGATTTAAAGCATTTTATGTGACTCGATTTTTATTTCTTCTGAAAACTGCCAGTTCATATTCTCTGACCATTTTTTATTGGGGAATGACTCTTATTTTTATAAATTTGACTGAGTTGTCCATACATTTGAAAAATGAGGCCTTTGTCAGGGAAACTTGCTGTAAAAATTCCCCCCAGTTTCCTGTTTTCCTTTTAATTTTGGCTGCACTAATTTTATTTGCACAAAACTTTTTTTAAATTTCATGTGAACAAAATTGCCTATTTTTCTTTCTGTGATCCTCTGTCTTGTTTGGTTGTAAATATTGTCTTAATCCAAAGACCTGGTAAATAAATTTTTCCATGCTCCTCCAATTCACTTATGATATCACTCTTTAAGTCTAAAGCATTTATTCATTTTGACCTTATCTCAGTTTGTGGTGTGAGATGTTCGTCTATGCCTAGTTTCTGACAAACTGTTTTCCAGTTTTCCCAACAAGTTTTGCCAAATAATGAGTTCTTACCACATAGCTTGATCTTTGGGTTTATCAAACATTCTATTCCTAGGGTCATTTACTACTGTGTATTGTATACCCAATCTATTCCACTGATGCACCAGTCTATTTTTTAGGCAATACCAGATTGTTTTGATGAATATAACTTTGTAATATAGGTTAAGATCTGGAACTGCTAGGCTACCTTCCTTTACTTTTCTTTCATTGAATCCCTTGATATTCTTGACTATTTGTTCTACCTGATGAATTTTGTTATTACTTTTTAGCTCTATAAAAATTACCATGTAGTTCAAATGGTAGACACTGAATAAGTAAATTAAATTAGGTATAATTGTCATTTTTGTTATATTGGCCCAGCATACCCATCAGCAATTAATATTTCTCTGTTAAAGTGTGTCTTTATTTGTGTGAAAAGTATTTTGCAACTGTGTTCATATAATCCCTGAGTTTGTAGGTAGACTACCAAGAATTTTATATTATCTACTATTCCAATCCCCAATTGATGGGCATCCATTCAATTTCCAGTTCTTGGCCACCACAAAGAGAGCTGCTATAAATATTTTTTGTACATTTGGGTTCTTTTCCCATTTTTATGAACTCTTTGGAATATAGCTCTAGAAAGTCAAAGGGTTTCTTTTTTGAGGCAATTGGGGTTAAGTGATTTGCAGGATCACACAGCTAGCAAATGTCTGAGGTCAAATTTGAACTCAGGTTCTCCTGATGACAGGGCTGGTGCTCTATCTACTGTCCCACCTAGCTGCCCCTTATCAGTGACAGTCTCAATGAGGGAATGAACCAAAGTGAGGTATCATAATCCTCCAGGTTGAGTGGGAATTGGGCCCCTTTTACCCTAGACTGTATCCAAAAGCACCAGTCTGAAGATGGTGAAGAGCTTTATAGAAACACCTCAGGCCTGTTCCAAGAAAAAGAACCGTCTCCTTCTTTCTGCCAACCACAACCACCACTCTTCTATTCTAATTACTGGACCCTCACAGTAGCATAAACTAATTGTCTCCATTTTTAGGAAGCAACTTCCTCTGAGAAGGATTGATGTCATCTAATGAAAACTGCTGACAATGCTAAGTTGGGACAGCCTCCCAGGGTTATTGAGATGATCAAGCGAGACAATATTTGCAAATCACTTAGCATAGTGCCTGGGTAATAGAAGCTACATAAGTGCTAGCTGCTATTATTGCTGTTATTGTTGTTGTTGTTGTTGTTAAGGGTTCCTATTTGGGCCACAAAAGGACTCTACCCATCTCTACAACAAAAATATAACCTTGTCAAACCGCCCAAAGACTGTGAGGCCATGTACTACTGAGTCAAAGAACACTGGATTCGGAATCAGACCCAAATTCAAATCCTGATTCTGCTTAAACCTTGAACAAATCACTTAATCTCTCTGAGCCTCAGTTTCCTCATCTTCTTTTAGGATGTTTGTTATTTTGTCTTTTCTTCTCTCCCATTAGTAGTAGCTTAGGTGCTCTGCTCTTGTCTGATTCAAATCACAATTCATAGTTATCAGAGAAGCACCAATATCTTTTCTGTCCGGGTTACAAAGCTGGGGACAGTTATAGCTTGCCCAGAGTCTCAACACTCCTTCCATGAGTGTGACCCCACTTGTAGTTCTTTAGACTTCATTTCTTCTGAGTCTATGTCTTGGTCTTCCCTGTCACCATAGTAATTTTTTATGGTCAAGTTTCTTTTGTTGTTGTTGTTTGCTTATGTTTCCACGCTATTTCTTAATTTTGAACTATGTGTTAAAATTGGACTCTGTTCCCAATGTGGGGAGAGAGGGACACTGCGTCAAGTTCAGGATTTTTATATTACTATTTTCAGAGCTAGTTCTGGGGACTGGGAAGTTTTCCGTTCTTCCAACATGGTGTGATGTTCAGAGGGGTGTCATCACTGCTCTTCTTGCCTGTACTCTTTTCCTTACAAGGAATGGCCCCTCATCACATGGGGCCAGAAGTGACACTGTTTTTCAGAGTTCCTGATCCCTTGTGACTGAAGTGATACTGCCCCCTCAGGGCTTCTGTTCCTTCTTAAACAAAAGTGCTCCTCTCTACCCTTAACTATGACCCAGAAGTGAGTACAGGCAATGGAGCTGCCTATGCTGTGTACAGTGCTAGCATAGGGGTCCCCTGTGATCTCTTTATGAACAGTTGCCAGGTCCTTCTACTATCTCTGGCTTGAGAGCTCCTGAAGCAGCCACTACTTCAGTTACCACCTCCTGGTCCTTCTACTGGTGTTTCGACGAAATGAGCTTCAGGTCAGCCTCAACCTCTGTGTCACAGTTCTTTCTTTCTGACCTCCTAAATTGTCTTGGTCTGGAAAAAAATGTTTCACTTGCACCTTTTGTTGGCTTTCCCACTTCAGAATTTGATTTGAGGTGTTATTTTAAAGTTGTTTAGAGGGGAATATTGGAATACTCACCTGAGTGCTTTCTCTATTCCACTATCTTGGTTTCACCCCAGAAGACCTATCTCTGCTCTTTTACAAAGCTCAGGGTATATGGATGTAGAACGTTGTAAGTAATGTTGGATGTTTTTAATGTTTTGATTAGTTTTAACAAACTTTTTTGCCCATTTTCTTTATTTTTCCCTTTTATTTCTTGTTATAAATGATATCTATCTGACAGATGATAATAGGAGGGATATAAAAGGCTTCCATAAAGTTGAGGCAGTTACTGCTTGAGCTAAGACCCCCTAACATGGTTACTTGTACACAATAATACAATTTACACTCGTTGACTTGAATGAAATCATATTCAAGGTCCATAGACATAAGTACTATAGATATTAAAACAACTTCATGTTTGTCTTTTCAATTACAGAGGATAAAAAATAAAATTAAGCTATGCACATAGCTGAAGATAATTCAAAATGTTCAGGCTTTGCTGCTTGTACAACTTTATGGGATTATCAAAGGTATGGTGGAATGGTGAGCAAATTTAACAAAGAAACAGCTTTTGAGGAAGAGAAAGCATAATGATAGCTCCTATCTATATGACACTTTCCAGTTTATAAATAAATTTGTAAATTATAAATTGTTTCCCCAAAACAACCCTAATAGGTAGGTAGTACAGGAATTATTACCCCAATTTCCATAATGGCAAAACTGAGGTATAGAGAGGTTAATTAATTCCTTTATAATTATACATCTAGGAAGTGTCAGAGCCAGGCATTCTCAAAGTTCTTTTGACTATCAACTTGATGCTTAGGTACATCAACACTTTGAGAGATCTATGGTCTCATCAATATGGGTACTGCTTTAGTAATATGGATCCTAACCTATCCATGCCTTGTCATCCTATGTGACTAAATCCTTCACAGGAAATCCACTCAATGTACTGGGATCTCATCTAGATTTCTTGGCATTCCATGGATGCCCAGGGCTATCCATCTCTCACTCTCGCCACATGATCTATCCACCTTTTTCACTTTCCTTTTTTAAAAAAAGCTATATCTTTTTGGTTGTTTCTCTTGCACAATTATTAGTTGTTATTGTGTTGTAGCCTTCTCATATCCTATCATTCACCTTTTCCGTTGTCCATTGAGTAACCTAAGTTTTAATTCATCTGTGGTATTAGTGAAAATGAGGAAGGAAGAACGGGTGACTGTTTAACAAATCCTGATAATAAATAAATACCCGAGTTGAGATTTAATGTCTGCGCTGGTCAAACTGAGTAGGTTTTGACCATACCCTCCAGGCAAACTTCAGTATTTGAGGCATTGAAAGTGATTCACCATGGAGAGCTAAGTAAAAGGCATTCTTTTAGAATTCATTTGTCCCATGAAGAAGCACACATCTTGTACCCTATATCAAAAGATTATTTTAATGCTCTCATGAATTATTCTCTATTTGAACAACCCCAATACATTTTAAATCTACCTAATAGCTACTCATACATTCTAATCCACTGGTAATAATTAATAAATGCAATTATATTTGTATTTCAGAGTTTAAGAAATCCTACATTTTAAATTAGGCACTTGTGATCAACCAGCATTTTGTTTGGGCATCCCATTGAACACTAAATATATTACAAACTCCTTAAAGGCAGAGACTACACCTGTTATTTCCTTTATGTTCTGCAGTAGCTAGTATAGAAACTTCCACAGTGAATACTCCATAAAAAACATGCACTAACTCACTTCCCCTACTGCATTTTGTGATCCCTTTGACAAGTCATTACTCTTACAACTGCCATCTCTGAACCTTGTTCTCTATTCCCTTTAGAGCAATCTTATTTCCTATATATGCCTAGTCTCCTATTACTTCAACTGAATTCCCACCTTTTCCATGAAAACTCCCTTGATTTGGTTGGCAGTGAAATATAGACTCTATTGAAACTACTTCACAATTGCAAAGAAAGCTACTTCTCTTTTCAGCCAGGAGGATTTGCTCAGATATTATTTGTTCCTCAGGAAGAGAATGAAGAAAAAATGCAGGAATTCTAAGGTCCTTTTTATATTTATTTATTACTATGTTTTCTTCTTCAGAATGAACATTTCTTCAAGACAGAGACTGAGCTTGAAATATTTTCCTAATACATAGATCGTTACAATGTCAGAGACAATTGCCATCAGCCTGAGTTCTTAATACAATGTGCTGCATGCATCATTTTCTAAGTGATGCCCAGGCACAGGGACACACAACTTCGGGGAAGGGGGAGGCGGGTTGTGTGTGTGTGTGTGTGTGTGTGTGTGTGACAGAGAGAGAGAGAGAGAGCAACAGAGACAGACAGAGACAGAGACAGAGACAGAAAGAGTGACAGAGACAGAGAGACAGAGATAGAGGCAGAGAGATAAAGAAAAAGGTGGAAATAGGAGGGAGATATGAGAGAGGGAGTAGAAGAAATCAAGAGAGAGGTGTTGGTTTTCATCTTACAAATGATATAAAATTAATTGGGATGGGTGAAGAGTAAAGATATTTGCCTTCCTGTTCTGATCAGATCAGGAGAGGTGTCAGTACTGCCCAGGAGTGCTCTAAACTGTGGCAAACTCCCAATTCCATCTCTTTGTATTTCCATTGATCAGTCGATGTCTACTGAAGTAAAAATTCTCTTCCCTGCTGATCTCTCCCTGTGTCTTCCTATTTATCCACTTCAGCCATATGTGTACCATCCACCTTCTCTTCCTGCCTTCTTGTCCATTTCACCACATGGAAACTTTGTTCTGTGTTTTTTTTTTTAAAGAAAATGTACTTTAGTTTGAATTTGGTAGGTTCACACATAATTTTCTTTCACTAGTGGAAACCTAAACTACTCCCCAGAAAGCACTTCATCCCTGGTCATCATCTTAAAGATATTCTTTATGTTTCTAAATCTCATTTTAGGATTCTTCCTTTTCTACCACCACCTGGAAACTTTTCTTCCTTTTAAAGACCCTTATTTAATCATCATAACCCAGTTCCAATAATTCTTGAAGTTATCGAATAACCTCCAAATCATTCTCCAAAGCATTCAAGGAGTTCAGCACCTCATTTACTCTCATCCTGGCATTACTTTCCTAACTGAGGAATTCAATACTCATGCTCATGTCCCTATAAATATCCTGTTATCCCAGTTGATCAGTCTTAAACTCCCATAACCTTCATCTTCATTCCACCTCAGCCACAACTAGTTGATCATGCCCTTAATCTGATCTATATTCTTAACTGCTTTGTCTTAATGAGTAAGAACTCTGAAACTGCACTCTCTTTCTAAATCCTCCTATCCTTCAATCTTTCCATGTGTCTTACTATTTCTAAAACTAATCTGATTTCCAGTCTTTCTAAGCCTTGCTATTTTCTCAATGGTTTAGTGTCCCTTCTCTCTATTGTGTCCTCAAGATTGACCAGTTCAACCATCATTTTTGGCTACCCTTCAATCATTCCTCAACACCTTTTCCTGTTGTGTCTTGCTAATCTACAGCCCTAGGTTACACCCAATACCCAACAACCCTAGGTTATATCACCTTCTAAGCTCCTATTCACTTATATCCTAATAATGGAAAAAATCATTCCACTGTGCCAACTGGTCCTACTCTGGTTGACTATCTATCTCTAACCTTTATTCTCTTCAAAACTCCTATACCACCCACATCCCTTTAAGGAGAGGAGAAAGCAGAAGTTATCTATCATCTCCTCCTTTGTGCCATATCTATTTTTGCCATATATATTCTCTCATTTTCTTCTGGACTTTACTCTCCAAGGTTGAGGTGACCCTTTCCTTGCAAAATCAAACCCTTCATTTCTTCTCTTGATTGTGTCTCTTCTCATATTCTCCTAGAGCCTGACCTCTTGATTCTTCTTTTTTTCTCATCCTCAATCTATCCTTTTCCACTGACTATTTCCTTGTCACACACAAACATGTCCAGGACTCCCATTCTTTAAACAAAACAGAAACACAAGAAATCCTTCATTTGACTTTGCTATACCCTCAAAGTATCAGCCTACCACTCTTTCCCCCCTTTTACAGTCAAATTCTTAGAAATTTCATCAGCATTTTATTGCGTAGTTTTCCTCACTTGCCACTCATTTTACACTCTCCTCCCATCTGGCTTTCAACCCGACTCAACTCAGTTTAAAGTGCTCTCTCCAAAGTTATCAGTCTTTTGACAGGTAAATTCAATGGACTTTGTTGTCATTCAGTTTGACCATTCTTTAGCTTTTAATACTTCCAACATCAACTTCTTTCTGGATAATCTCTTCCCCTTGCCTTTTTAAACACTGTTCTCCATGAGTAACAGGATGAAGGCAAATATATTTTCCCAAATTCTCAAAAATAATAATAGCTAGTTATAATAAATACCATTTATATGGCTCTTCATATTTCAAAATACGCTTTACAAATATCTCTTTATCCTCACAACAACCTTGTGAAGTAATGTTATCATAATTATTTTACAGATGAAGCAACTGAGGCAGATAAGGCACTTTCTTGGCATCATATAGCTAGCAAGTGTATGAGACAATGATTAAACTCAAGTTTTCCTGATTTCTGGTCCAGCTCAGAATTAGAGTAGCTGTCTCAATTAAATGCACTTTTCTTAAATTTTTTATTTATGAAAATGTTGACAGAATATGAAGTCCTATCAGTTTATCCCTAACAGAGTTACTGACAGATATGTGGCACAATCAATAGAGTACTGGACTGGATGTCAGGAAGACTCAAGCTCAAATTTGGCCTTACACTTATAAGCTGTGTGATGGTGGGCAAGTCATTTAACCTGAATCTGAGTTTATACTCTGAGATCCACTCAGAAAGTTCATTGCTGCTTTAGTCTCAATTTGTCAATATTAGCCCTTACCAGGAATTCTGTTTCATCAAACAGCGGGCTTCAATTTTGCCCATTAGCAACTGTATGCTTGACATATCCACCAATATTTACCAAATACATCTTAAACTTAATATGTCCAACATGATAATCATTTTATTTCCCCTAAAACCCATTCATCTCCTAGACTTCCTTATTTCTCTTAAAGCATAGCAATCCTCGTACTTAACCAAGTACACAAGACTGACATTTTCCTTGAATCTTTGCTTTCCCTCATAACTCCATATTCATTCAATTGTGAAGTCTTGTTGATTCTACCTTCAAAACAGTTTTCAGCTTAACCCCTTTCTATCTGTTCACATAGCCA
This sequence comes from Phalanger gymnotis, assembly GCA_028646595.1. Lineage (NCBI taxonomy): Eukaryota > Metazoa > Chordata > Mammalia > Diprotodontia > Phalangeridae > Phalanger > Phalanger gymnotis. The sequence continues at coordinate 8,993 of JAQQSZ010006430.1, forward strand.
CTAGAATATCTTCATCACTTCTTGGATTGGACTATTTCAATAGATTCTTCATTGGCCTTGAATCCCTTTTAAATCCACGCTACACAAAGCTACCCAATTGGTCATCTAAACATTGATATGACCATGTTATCTCTCCTGTCCCTGAAAACATGTATGTGGCTAAATACACAAGTATGAAAAGGTATGTATGTGTTTGTATATATGTATGTATTATTTATACATACATATGTATATGTGTTCTTGTGCATGATGACTTCCTACTCTTAGATATACCAATTTCTTAACGTAGTACTTAAAACCTACCCATTGCTTCTCACTTAGCTTTCCAGTCTTAATTCATATCATTCCACACCAAATGCTGTCTGTTAGAGTCAATCTACTGGTACTACTTGTTCTTTAGACTTCTTGGACATATCCTTCAAACATACTGTTGTATAGAGATGCACCAGAATGTACTCCGTCCTAACTCTGCTTCCTAGAATGCCTAACTCTTTCCCAAATAACAACTCATACATCATCCTCTACATGGAGTATTTGCTGATTTCCCCCAGATGTTAATATCCCCTACCTTTTGACATTTTATATTACTTTGAAAACACTGATTTATCTGTTGTATCTATTGCATATCCCAACCTAATGTTAACTCTGAATCACACACATGCACAGAGTCACAGAATATAGAATTAGGGCAGGGAGTAACTCGGTAGTTATCTAGTTCAACTCATATATCAAAGGAATCCCCATTAGAGCATAAGACAAGTGAGCATCCAGCCTCTGCTCCAAGTTTTCCATGAAGGGGGAACTCACCACCCCTCTAGACAAAAAATTCTACTCTCTGACAGCTTTAATTACTAGGAAGGTTGTTTTTGTTTTCTACTGACATCAAGCTGCAATTGGAATTTTTGTAACTTCTACCCATTTTCCTGGTCCTACATTCTATAACAAAAAAGAAAGTATAATTCCTCTAATAGTCTTTTGAATACTAGAACACAAATTTGTCTTAAACTCTATCTTCTTTTGCTCAAGCTTTAAATGATCCCCAAAGGTTCTTCATCATTTTGTTTGCTTCCATTTGAACATTATTTGGTTTGTCAATGTCCTTTTTAAGCTGCAGTGCCAAGAACTGAACAGTATAATTCAGATAAGGTCACACAAGAGTAGATTATGCTGGAATTATTCCTGTTTATGGAAGCTCTGCCCCTCCTGATACAACCTAAGGTCACGTTGACTTTTGGGGATGTAATATCACACTACTGGCTGATATTGATGTTGCATTCTACTTAAATCCCCAGATCATTTTTAGAACACCTGCTACATATCCATGCCTCTTCCATGTTACATTTTTGAACTAGATTTTTTAAATTCCAAATGTCAAACTTGAAATTTATTCTTATTGAATTTCATCTTATTTAATTCAGCCAAGTGTTCTTGCCAGTCCAAATTCTTTTGGATCTCTACCCTATCTTTCAGCATCTTAGCTATTCCTCTCAGCTTTATGTCATCTGAAAATTTAATGAGTATACCACTTGTGATTTTATCCATATCATTGATAAAAACATTAAACAGCTCAGGGCCAAATACAGATCCCTGGGGTATTGCACCCTTGATACTGAACCATAAACATGATCCAATCAGTTTTGAATACATCCGACTTTATTATATCTTGATCTATTTCTCTCCATCTTCTCTGCATAGATAGCATGGGACACTTTCTCTAAAGCTTCATTAAAATACAAGCACACTTGATACACAATATTCTCCATGTCTTTTAGTATTGGAAATCTGTCAAAAAAGAGAAACTCATCTAGCCTGGCATGATCTCTTCCAGATGAAGCCATATTGGTTCTTGGTAATCACCATTTCCCTTTCTAGATGTGAACCCAACATGTCTTTAGTGATACTTTCTAGAATTCCATGAGAATTCAAAGTCAAACTCACTGGCATATAATGGGAAATTCTGTTCTCTTGAACCTTTTTCAAAATATTGGCAACATTTTCCTGTATTCCTCTGGTATCTCTATCATTTTACAGGATATTTCCAAAAAAACACTGACTGTTCATCATCAATCATATCTGTTATTTCTTTCAAAATTTAAGGTGTATTTTATTAGGTTCAGATGACTTTAATTCATCAAGGGCAGCTAATTGCTTTCTTTATTATCTCCTTGCTTATTTCAGATATCCAATCCTTATTCATCATTGTTTCTTTTGTCATTTAAAATGAAAAAGCCATTCGCCTTGGCAAATAAGAAGAATAAAACAGGAATTGTCCAACTCTGAAAGAGAATTTAGCCAGTGGAGGAGCAAGGTCCTTGAAAGAATCAAGGGGTAGAGGGAGTAGGAAAATGTTGTCAGAGATTAAATATTTTTTTTAAATTAAGATTACATAAAAGAACATCCAAGTACATGAACACAACAATTGAACACTTGTGGGTGATATTAAGATTGAGGGTATGACCATCTATGTGTGTAGCTGAGATGGAAAGGAGGAGAAGTCATAGGAATTAAGTAGATAATTGAGAGGCTGTGATATTTATTATTTTTTAATATTTTGGTTTTCAACATTGATTTCCACAAGATTTTGAGTGACAAATTTTCTCCCCATTTCTACCCTGCCCCCATTCCAAGATGGCATATATTCTGATTGCCTCATTCCCCAGTCAGCTCCCCCGTCTTTCCCCCACTTCCACCCATCCGCTTTCCCCTTACTTTCTTGTAGGGCAAGATAGATTTCTATGCCCCAGTCCATATATATCTTGTTTCCCAGTTGCATGCAAAAAAACAACTTTTTTTTATTTTTCGACCATCTGCTTTTAAAACTTTGAGCTCCAAATTCTCTCCCTTCTTCCTTTCCCACCCACCCTCCCTAGGAAGGCAAGCAATTTGACATAAATCACACATGTATCATTACATAAAATACTTCCACAATGCTCATGTTGTGAAAGGCTAACTATATTTCCTTCCATCCTATCCTGTCCCCCTTTATTCAATTTTCTCCCTTGACCCTGTCCCTTTTTAAAGGTGTTTGCTTTTGATTACCTCCTCTCCCTATCTTCCCTCCCTTCTATAATCCCCCCTTTTCATCCCCTTCCCCTTATGTTCCTGTGGAGTAAGATACCCAACTGAGTATGTATGTTATTCCCTCCTCAAGTTGGATCTGATGGAGTATGATTCACTCATTCCCCCTCACCTTCCCCCTCTTCCCTTCCATCTGAACTGCTTTTTCTTGCCGCTTTTAGGTGAGATAATTTACTCTATTCTATCTCTCTCTTTCTCGCTCTCTCTATATATTCCTTTCTCACCCCTTATATTTATTTTATTTTTTTAAATATCATCCTTTCATATTCAACTCATCCTATGCCCTCTGCCTAGATTTCTGTCAACTCCCCTAATACTGAGAAAGGTCTCATGAATTACACACATCATCTTTCCATGTAGGAATGTAAACATAACACTTCAACTTTAGTAAGCCCCTTATAAATTCTCTTTCTTGTTTACCTTTTCATGTTCCTCTTGATTTTTGTATTTGAATGTCAAATTTTCTATTCAGCTCTGGTCTTTTCATTGAGAAAGCTTTAAAGTTGTCTATTTTATTGAAAAATCCATATTTTGCCTTGGAGTATGATACTCAGTTTTGCTGCGTAAGTGATTCTTGGGTTTAATCCTAGCTCCTTTGACCTCGGGAATATCATATTCCAAGCCCTTTGATCCCTTAACGTAGAAGCTGCTAGATCTTGTGTTATTCTGATTGTGTTTCCACAATATTCAAATTGTTTCTTTCTGACTGCTTATAGTATTTTCTCTTTGATCTGGGAGCTCTGGAATTTGGCAACAATATTCCTGGGAGTTTTCTTTTTGGGATCTTTTTCAAGAAGTTATTGGTGGGTTCTTTCAATTTCTATTTTACCCTCTGGCTCTAGAATATCAGGGCAGCTTTCCTTGAGAATTTCTTGAAAGATGATGTCTAGGCACTTTTTTTGATCATGGTTTTCAGGTAGTCCAATAATTTTTAAATTATCGCTCCTGGATCTATTCTCCAGGTCGGTGGTTTCTCCAATGAGATATTTCACATATTCTTCCATGTTTTCATTCCTTTGGTTCTGTTTTATAATATCTTGATTTCTCATAAAAGTCACTAGCTTCCACTTGCTCCAATCTAATTTTTAAGGCAGTATTTTTTTTCAGTGGTCTTTTGGACCTCCTTTTCCATTTGGGTAATTCTGCCTTTCAAGGCATTCTTCTCCTCATTGGCTTTTTGGAGCTCTTTTGACATTTGGGTTAGTCTATACTTTAAGGTGTTATTTTCTTCAGTATTTTTTGGATCTCCTTTAGCAAGTCATTGACTTATTTTCATGGTTTTCTTGCATCACTCTCATTTCTTGTCTCAATTATTCTTCTACTTCTCGTACTTGCTTTTCCAAATCCTTTTTGAGCTCTCCCATGGCCTGAGACCAATTTATATTTTTCTTGGAGGCTTTGGATGTAGGCTCTTTGACTTTGTTGACTTCTTCTGGCTGTATGTTTAGATGTTCTTTGTCACCAAAAAAGAGATTGAATTTCAGTCTGTGTTTGAGTCTGAGTTCATTTTGGCTGCCTGTTCAT
>JAQQSZ010006431.1:0-13594 GCA_028646595.1 Phalanger gymnotis
TTTTTTTTTGTCACATTAGCCAATCTGGCAGGTTGTGACATGGTACCTCAGAGTTGTTTCAATGTGCATTTCGCTAATTATTAGTGATGCAAAGCATTTTTTCATGTGTCTGTTGATAACTTGGATCTTTCCTTTGGTCATTTGTCAATTGGGGAATAGCTTCTATTTTTATAAATCTGACTCAGTACCTTCTGTATTTGAGAAATGCGGCCTTTATCAGAAAGTTTTTGTAAAACTTTTTTCCCAGTTTCCTGTTTTTTTTTTACTGCCTCCTTATTCATTTATGTAATATATATATAGGTAGATATATACATATATGCATATACACACACATGTTATGTGTGTATGTATATATGTGTGTGTTTCTGCCCCATCTCCCAAATAGATGGAGCCCAGGGTTCTTGCAGGGCAGTTGGAAAGGGTCTGAGGGAGGGATAAACCAAAGCAAATTCGGGGGTGGAGGGAGAAAGTTTTTGTGTTGGTAATTAAAACACGCTTTTGCTTTCCTGGGTCCCCAATCAGAGGTAAAAACAAAGTGGGGTAGGGGGTGGGAGAGGCCAGGTAGCCCAGGAGCTCTGCCTTCCCCAGCTGGCCAGACCTCCAGCTCCGTCCCCTCCAGGGCTCTTAGCATTTCTTCATCATCTCCTGCAAGTAGCAATGGACTTCAGTTCCCGACTCCCAGGACACCATAGTGCCCCAGAATGAAGGGGGCTCGGTATTCTGGGCTTCCTGGAGGAGTCGGTGCATGGGGAAGCCATGGCGCGGGAAAGCCACATCGCCAGTTGCCAACAGCCCCATGAGGCAAAAGTCATTGGCGCTGTCGCCCGCATAAAAGAGATGCTCGAGGTGCACCCTGTCCTGCGCCCTCTCACGCAGGTAGTCACCCAGCACCTTGTGCTTGCACGTGTTGGCAGGGCAGTGAGTGCAGGAGTGCTTGCGGAAGGGATACAACCCCAATACACCACGCTCGTCTGGGCCTGACGGGTTGCTAAAGATTTTTTGGAAGAGGCCGCGGTAGCCTGAAGTGCGCAGGGAGCTCTCCACGCCAAACATGTTGGCATCTGAGATAAGGATGACCTCAAAGCAGCTGCCCTGTTTGGTCAGGACCTGGAAGAGGTCGGACATGCCCAGACACAGGGGGATCTCCTCGTAGACTTCACAGAAGTCTTGTGGCTTTACTCTCTGCTCACCCAGGTAATGGAAAGACCCCACTGCATGTGCTCGTTGTAGAAGCCTTCGCGGAACATGGCCCGCAGGTTGTCAGACAGCTTCTGGCCAGGAGCGGCTCGCACTATGGAGCTATTGCTGTTCTCATTCACTATGGTCTTATCAAAATCGAAGGTTAGCAAGAAGCGGGGCACCCCTGGCTCCTCCATCCTTGTGCCGTCCCTAGACAGGCATCTCAAGCCAGTGACTGGAAAACACCCGTTCATCCTCAGGACATTACCGGGGGCTCTTGTCAGTTGAAACTTTTTACCAGTAGTTCCCAAATGCTGTATTCTGATCTCCAGTGGTGACGTGCTGGCAGCAGTGTGTCCGGGCTGAGCTTTTGTAGTGTGCGTGCGAGGTGGAAAGGAGCTTGAATGAGATATTGGGGTGTGGGATGGAGTAAGGGGGGCAGGGTCAAGAGGGGCGCGATATCCTACGCTCTCCTCACTTCCCAGGGTCCGATATACAAGTCCCCCACCCCAAGGGACCGGAGATCGAGTTTGGCTTGGTTGTCCCCCCCAGCCCCCCCCCCCCCCCCTTGGTCCCAAGGCTGCTGCTGCGTCCCGTTTAAGTGTGCCGGAGCCAGAGCCCCGGCCCTCCTGTTTTCTTTCTAATAAACTTTATATTTCCTATACTGTTTGATCACTCAGCATTTATTAATTGCCTACTACTGTGTTCTATGGGGAAGCTAGGTGGTGCAGTAGACAGAGTATTGGGCCTGGAGTCTAGAAGACCTGGGTTCAGGTCTGGCCTCAGACACCGTGTGACTTTGTGTAGCTACGTGACCCTACGCAAGTCACTTCACCCTGTTTGCCTCAGTTTTCTCATCTCTAAATGAGCTGGAGAAGGAAATGGCAAACCACTCCAGTATCTCTGCCAAGAAAACCCCACATGTGGTCATAAAGAGTTGAACATAACTAAATAACTGTTCTAGACACTAAGAAAAGAAAGACAAAAAAAACCAAAAATGTTTTGAGGGGCTTAGGTTGTCATGGGGGACAGCAAGCACCGATATAGGTAGAAACCAAACCCTCACAAAGGAGATACAAAGTGCGACCTTGGCTAGGAAGAAGGGGGGAAGTGGGAAAGGTCTACAGAAGGTACTTGCGGCCTCACTGGGCCTGCCCCTCACTAAGCATTGGTGTAAGTCTGCTGGCATTGGCTGGAGTAGAGGGGCCAGAAGTTCTGTTAGATAAGGTCTGGCTAACCAATAGTCAGCCAAGGTGACCACTGCTTGCCACACTATGTTCTCAGGGGCCTCCTTGAATCTGAGCCAGAAGCAGAGGAGGCAGGGTCAGGATTCACTCATGTAACCTGAAGGTCTTCCTGCCTCGTATTTTTCAGTAGCCGAGACAGACCATCTGGTGCTGTGCTTTGGCCAGCAAAAGCAAACCACCAAATGAACAGGATCACAGATGCATTGGTTTATTTCTAAGGATATGTTTTCTAGGAGCAAGCCTGACCACGTTGTCCATGTCTACAAAGCCAAGACAGCATTTGAGGTGATAAAAATAGAAAGCATCAAATGGTTCCTTAGGGTGATAATCGCTGTAGCCAGAGCCTAGCCATCATGGAGGGACAGCCGAGCATGGTCCCTATTAGGACTATGTAGAGTAAAATAACACCCAAAAACCATTGACAAGAAGTAGGAGGTGTTAAGGCAGTGTCATGTAGGACATTCCCAGTACTGTGTTTCTAGTCTCCCCTTCTTGCTGAGTTACATCAGAAAAGTCCCTTCCCCTCTCTGAGCCCTAGCTATAAAAGGGGAACATAATTTACACTCCATCAACCTCTCGAGAATGTTAAGAGGAAAATGCTTGGTGAGCTGTAAGAGGCTAGAGAAGTAGGAGCTGCTGTTCCTACTACGGGGGGCCAGATGGAGCTGAGAGCAAGGAGAGGTACTTGGAGGCTGGCCTGGGCATGGAGGGCTTCCTGGAAACATAGAGGACCTGAGCTGGGTGCTGAAGGAAGGGAAGAAATGGAAAGGGGGAAACAATCCTAGTGAATACAGGGGAGGGAGGGTGCTATGCCAGCTTTAGAAGAGGGGATGGAAGAGGGAGGAAGAGCCTTGAATGCCAGGGTAAGTTGGGACTTGATTCTGATTGGCTCTGCACACTAAGCTGAGCCCTGCATTTCACTGGCTACTTTCCCCCGTCCTCCTGCTGTGGAGGGGCAGCCTCTAAGGTGGAGCTGGCTTCAGACAGGACACTGAGGAAGCTGATACTGAAGCTTGCCCAGTCCCCCAGGGTCATGTCCAGTCTCTGATCCCAGAGTTGAGGCTGTAAAGCAGGGCTTGCCCATTCTTGCCAATCCTCTTTACATACTTCTTATTGGTTTCAGAGATACCCAGTAGGTTGGCATTCTGCTCTAGCTATGGGAGAAGGAGAATAGCTAGGGGTTAGGGGATGACCTATTTCTGGCCCTAAAGAAGGTCAATTCTTTCCAATCCCAGCTCTGCAAAGGGGAGAGATGAGTGTGGCAAGGGAGGGAAGTGCTGGGAAGGGAAAGGAAGAGTGTGATGAAGGGAGGAGACAGACCAGACCCCCACTCCCACATGTCAGCTCCTCCCCACCTGTCACACTTCTCCTGTGGACATCTTCAGCAGGGATGATGGGAGGAACCAATGACACCTGACAGCTTGCTTCAGTGTCTGGCTGCTCAGATCAGCTTCAGGGACATGTCCAGGTTGGCCGTGCTTCCCCAATAATGTGGGACCTTCTGCATAGTGAACCTGAAGACCTTGTGTAGAAAATGGAACATGTGGAAGATCTCAGCGTCCCTGTCTGGCTCCATCGCCTTGCTCACTTTCTCCCTGACATTGTCCAGCTCAGCAACCACCTTGACATGCCTTTTCCAGGCTATCCTCCAGCTTGATGGAGTCTTGGGCTGCAGGACAACAGGGTCTATTGGTGTGGCCCTTCCTGGGACTCCATTGGCCCCCACTGTGGGCTGCTGCTTGTGCCACTGGCCTCTGGGTCATTCTGTCCCTAGCCATCCCCATATATCTCCATCCACGGCTGGTCATCTTCTGCACACTGGAGCAACCAGTTTGCCCGACATGGCCATTCATTGGCCAGGAGGACCCAGGCAATCATGGCCTCCTCACTGGGCAGTTTATCCTTCACTTTATGATCACTGAATTTTAGTGTGATCCAACTGGTGTAAAGTCATCATTTCCACTTGTGTAGGAGATAGTTCTCAATCTTGTCTTGCTGGAGATGGTCAGTGTTGCCTTGGGAGCTCACTAGTGACAATGTCTCACAGACCTTTCTTGTCCTCTATCACATCTTCAAGGCCTTAATTGTGGTTTCCAGGCTGCTGGGTCGTCTTCTCCCCCCAATGTTGTTCTTATTCTGTCTTGATAATTCTCCTCAGGAGACTCTTCTTAGCCTCCTCTACCATGTGGGGCACAGAAAAGGGCAGTGTGATGAGTTGACTGAAGTACTGGTAGCCGCTGCCTGGTAGGCTGCCCACCCTCCCAGACCTCTCCACACTCTCAGAAGTAAATAACCTTGGAGTCAGCAGCCAGGATGGAGTCTGAGTGGAGGATGCAGAGGGCTTCCAGGGCACCCATCACCTTCTCAGGTGGGCGGGCATCCAGATGGCTGATCTGAAGCACCATCTGGATCTGCCACTTCTTGTACGCCCCTCAGATGCCCTAGAACTTGGTGAAGACCTCAGCCTCCTTCACAGAATGCACGTAGCTGAGCTGGTCAGAGAATTAGGTCTTGTTCGTGAGCTTGTTAATGTTTGCCCTGGAGTCATGCACAAAATTACATATCCCTTTTCCAGTATTCCACAGAGTGCCGGTGGCTAAAGAGAACTCTGGGATCGGGAGACTCATTTTGTTTGCAAAGATGGTCAAATCGAGGAACCAGGCAATGAAGCCAAAACTGAGTGAAATCCCAAGGGAAATAAATAGCTTCCTGCAGTAGTCTTGTGGGGCCCTGAAGCTTTCTCTTCTTGGCATGACACATTTATCTTCAGTTCACAACGTAGATTGCTGATGCTGGCACCTGTTAAACACTTTTTCATCTCTCTCTGGTCCTTATCCTGACTCTGCAGACAGACCTTTAGTCACCCAAAAGTTCTAAGAGGAGTGACAGGAAATCAGATCTCAAAAATTCCCATCATAATCTTCACAATGGCCTTGGGAGGGAGGTGTCCCCTTTGCCTGGGGTGACAGGTCTGAGGCTGGATTTGAACTCAGTTCTTCCTGACTCTGGGTTCAGCGCTTTTTACTCTCGAGAAAAGCAATGAATCTTCTAAAGATAAAAAGAAAGGCGGTATATGTCCCAAAATATTTATAGCAGCACCTTTTGTGGGGGCCGTTAAACGACATTGTTCAAGTACTAGGAGCGGCCTGTCAGGAGTTGATATAATTAAGTGTGTCTTCTTCTCTAGTGTCCACTTTGCTAAATGTTCGCTTAGCAGGGGCTGCAATGTCGAGCTACAGCAAGCAGACTCCCTTCAGTATCTCCTTTCTACCTCCAGGGGTAGCAAAAGGGTCTTATTTTGCAGAAGACGACTGGGAAAGCCCCAAGGAAGAAGTCGATGTGAGTGGAGTGGAGTATTATGCTGTTATGAAAGGATGGACCCAGGGTGATCAAGTGAGCTCATGCTGAGTCATGTGGCCAGATGTGACCATCTGTGAGCACAACAGTGTGACTAGAAACAACCACCACAAAATTGGAAGTCAAAGTCTTCTTGGAATGAGCACGTTTAGCCCTGATAAAGTCCTAGGAGAATGCATGTCCCTCCTTTCTCTGCAGAGGTGGGGGTCTATGGGGGCAGAACATCACATCTACAGTTGTGTGCTAGTGACTTTTGCTGACCTGCTTTTCTTTTTTCTTCTTTGTTGTAAAGAATGAGGAATATGGAGGGATATATGTGGGAAAAAAAAGGTGAAGTAAAAAAGAAAGATCTGGCTTCTTGGTTTCCTTCATCTCTCAGCAAAAATCCCACCTTGTATAGGAAGCCTTTCCTTATCCCCCTAATCCAAGCAACTTGCTTCTGTTGATTATTTCCCATTTATTCTGCCTGTAGCTTTTTTGACACATGATGGTTTGCATTTTGTTTCTCCCTTTAGACTGAGCTCTTTAGGGGCAGAGACTGTCTTGTGCATTATTATTATAATTATTAATATTAATTATCATCATCATCATTTGTATCCTTGGCACTCATCACATGACTGAGTGCTTGGCACTTAAAAACATTTGCTAATTGATGATATAAAATTTTTTTCAAGACAGAAAAAGTTGTCCTGTGAGGCCAAGCCTTCAGTTAAACGAGAAATAAAATAGACATAATGCAGACCCAGAATGGAGGGAAGGTTGTTAAAAAAATCTTTATGTCTATGCTAGTGTCATTTAAAGTAATGTTATTACTGTAATAAACCAGTAACTTGGGAAAGGAGTGTCCCCACTGTGCCCAAACACTCTGTCTTTACTGTTTCCAGAGAAGTTACCCCACCCTGACATCTTGGAGTCTGATGATGACTTTGTCAGAGGCCCAGCCTGGCCATCCTGGTCCACATACTGAATCCTTAGTAAGTGCCAGGTGGCTAGCTGAGCAGGGGCTTCACCCTCCCCAGGCCAGATTTTCCTTATTTATCACCATCAAATACTACTGTCGGTGGGGTAGGCATTTTTACCAGAGGGGGTTAAAACCCACCCACCCCACTTCCAGGAGCAATGGCAGAATGGATCCTAGTCCAGAAACTGGAGGGAGCCATGGTGTGAAGAGTGTTTGCAAGATGGGAAGGGAAGTAAAGTGAGGAAAGAGACTTTTTTTGTCTTTCTTTGTGTCTTCAGCTTAGCACAGTGCCTGGCACATGGTAAATGTTTATTGCCTGACATCTACCCCAAACAGACAGAACTGGCCTCGACCCAAGTGAAGGTTGATAGTGAGAGGTAGATAGAAGTGCAGGACCTGGTGCTAGGAAGACCTGAAGTTAAATCCCATCTCAGACACTAACTAGCCATGTGACCCTGATCAAGACACTTAACCTCTGACTCTGTCAGTTTCCTCAACTATATATGCGGATGATAATGGTACCTAGCTCCCAGGGTTGTTGTAAGGATCAAATGATATGTCTATAGTGTGCTTGGCACAGAGCCCGACATGTAGTAGGCACTTAATAAATGATTTCCTTTCTTTCCTTCCAAGTGGTACTCATGGAAAGACCTATAAAGAGACCCAGCACCCCCACCTTTGGCTCCTTTGTGTGCAACCCTTCATGGGACTGATGATACACCGGATTGTTGTTGCACATGGATGAAAGGTATCAAAACCTTCCATTCTCATTGTAGAGCCAATGCCAAGAGCCCTCATTGGACCATGACACTCCCTGCAGCCTAGATGTTGGGTTCACATGAAAATCCATCAGTGGAAAAGACTTGGAGAGCCCCACTAGAAGAGACTCTATCAGTGCTATTAAGTATGAACACTGTTACATGGTACTGCTATTTATACCTACTGAATCCAGACTTCCTTTGTGAGCAACCACCCCATTCCTCATTATCTCACCCTTACTGGCCTTTCATCTCCCACTGGGCGGGAAGGAGGGTCAGAGCACCAAATTATATCAGAATTAATGAGATAACTAACTGGCCTTGGTGGAGAAAGGAGGACCACACAGAGGGGAGTGTAGAGAGAACAGCTGGGAATGTGGGGTCCATTACTACCTATGTCACATCTTTTATTTTAATATAGTCCATTGGGCTTTCTTGGCAAAGATCCTGGAGTGGTTTGCCATTTCCTTCTCCAGTGGATCACCTTTTTTTGGAACTCTCCACTATGACTTGTCCATCTTGGGTAACCCTGCATGCTATAGCACATAGTTTCATTGAGCTATGCAAGACCCTCCACAATGACATGGTAGTGATCTTAGGGGAGCACAAAAGAATACCGAAGAAAACATCACCTTAAAAAACAGAATTGGTCAAATGTTAAAAGAGGTACAAAAATTTGCCGATGAGAAGAACTCTTTAAACAGCAGAATTAGCCAAATGGAAAAGGTAAAAGCTCACTGAAGAAAATAATTCCTTAAAATTTAGAATTGGGCAAGTGGAATTTAATGACTCCACGAGACACTAAGAAACAATAAAACAAAATCAAAAGAATGAAAACATAGAATAAAATGTGAAATATCTCATCAGAAAACCAACAGGACCAGGAAAATAGATTAGGGAAGAGATAATTTAAGAATTATTTGACTACCTGAAAGCCATGATTTAAAAAAGAGCCTAGACAGCATCTTTCAAGAAGTTATCAAGGAAAACTGTCTTGATATCATAGAACCAGAAGGTAAAATAGAAATAAAAAGAACCCACCCATCAACTCCTGAAAGAGATCCTGAAATGAAAACTCTCGGGAATATTACAGGCAAATTCTAGAGCACCCAGATGAAGAAGAAAATATTGCAAGCAGCCAAAAAGAAAGAATTCAAATATCACTGAGTGAAAGCCAGTATTGCACAAGATTTAGCAGCTTCCACACTAAAGGAGTGAAGGGATTGGAATATGATTTTTTTTGAAGGCAAAGTAGCTAGGATTACCAGCAAAAATCACTTACTGGCAAAACCAAGTATAATCCTTTGTGTGGGCATTGGGGCATTTTGGAGGAGTATGTGTAGAGGGTAGGGCCGTGAGTTGATTATAACAAGATGATGTCAGAAAAATAAATTAAGGGATGAGACAGAGGGATGTATTGGGAGAAGACAGAAGGGAGAGTAAGAATGGGGGAAATTGTCTCATATAAAAGAGGCATGCATTGAAGAACTTTTACAGTGGAGGATGGTGGGCAACACTTGAATCTCACTCTTATTGGAATTCGAAGAAGGAATCACACACTCAATTGGGTATATAAATCTATATTGCCTAACAAGGAGATAAGAGGAGAATGGATTAAGAGGAAAAGGGTGGGGCTGATAGAAGAGAGGATAAATTAAAGGAGGAAGAAGTCAGAAGCGAAATACACTTTTGAAAGGGGGCAGGAGAGAGACAGAGACAGAGACAGAGACGCGGAGATGCAGAGAAACAAAGAGACAGATAGGGAGAGGTTGAAGGGAAATATAGAGTGAGTAATCATAACTATGAATGTAAATGAGATGGACTTACCCACATAAGTGGATAGAAGACTGGATTAGACACCAGAATACAAAAATATGTTCTTTACAAGAAACACACTTGAAATAGAAAGACACACAGAGTAAAAATAAGGGGGTGGAGCAGATTATACTTAGGTGACATTAAAAAAAAAGGCAAGGGCAGCAATCATGATCTCAGACAAAGCCACAGCAAAAATAGACCTAAAGTAAAGGAGATAAGAAGGTAAACTACATTTTGCTAAAAGGTACCTTGGACAATGAAATAATTTCAACATGTACCAAATGGCATAGCATACAAATTCTTAAAGAAAAAGTGTAATGAGTTCCAGGAGGAAATAGATACTCATGCTAAATTAGTGGGGATATTAATGGGGGGCCTCAACTTTCCCTCTCAGAACTAGATAACTCTAACTGTAAAATAAATAAGAAAGAAGTGAAGGAGGTGAAATAGAATTTTAGAAAAGTAGGATATAATAACTTTCTGGAGAAAATTTAATGAGAAGAGACAATTACTCAGCTGTACATGGCACCTTCACAAAAATTGACTGTATTAAAGCATAGAAACCTCACAAATGCAGAAAATATCAAATGCATCCTTTTCAGACCATAATGCAATAAAATTTATATTCAATAAAGGGCCAGTGAAACATAGATGAAAATTTTATTGGAAACTAAGTAACATAATCCTAAAGAATGAGTGGGTGAAAGAATAAGTCATAGAAATAATCAATAATTTCATTAAAGAGAATGACAACAATGAGACAAGATGCCAAAGTTTATGGGATGCAGCTAGGGAAAATTTTCTATCTCTAAACATGTACTTGGATAAAATACAAAAGAAGCTGATCAATGAATTAGACATGCAACTAAAAAACAAACCTAGAAAAAGGACAAGTTAAAAATCCCCAATTAAACACCAACTTGGAAATCCCTAAAATCAAAGAACAGACAGATATTGGAAGTGAGAAAACCATTGAACTGAAAAAATAAAACTAGGAGCTGGTTTATGAAAAAAGCCAATAAAATAGATAAACCATTGGTTAATTTGATTACAAAAAGAAAAAAGAATTCCAAGTTACCAGTATAAAAAAAATGAAAGAGGTGAACGTAGTACCAAGGAAGATGAAATTAAAGCAGTTATTAGGAGCTATTTTGCTCAAATAGATGCCAATAAATCTGGCAATCAAAGTGAAATGGATGAATATTTATAAAAATGTGAATTGCCCAAATCAACAGAAGAGAAAATATTTTTTAAAACAAGAAAAGGAAAGAAAAGAAAAGAAAAGAAAATGAACTAGCTATAAATGAGCTCCCTAAGAAAAAATCCCCAGGACCAGACAGATTCACAAGTGAATTCTACCAAATATTTAAAGAACTCTTCCAACTATTCCAATACTATATAAGTTATTTGGGAAAATAGGCAAAGAAGGAGTCCTACCAAATCTTTTTTTTTATGATATAAATATAGAGCTGATACCCAAACCAGGAAGAGCAAAAACAGAGAAGGAAAACCATAGACCAATTTCCCTAATGAATATTGATGCAAAAAATTAAGATAAAATGCTATCAAGGAAATTACAGCAATATATCACAAAGATCTGGGATCCTAATTACTGGGATCTTTGAGTTTATCAAACATTAGGTTATTGTGATCCTTTACTTCTATATGATGTGTACCACATTTATTCCAATGATCAACTGCTCTATTTCTTATCCAGTACCAAATTGTTTTCATGATTGCCACTTTGTAACAGAGTTTGAGATGAGGCATTGATTGCTGGACTGCCTACCTTCACTTTTTTTTTTAAAAAAAATTGATTATCTTGATATGCTTACTTTTATTCTTCCAGATGACTTTCATTATGATTTTTTCTAGCTCAATAAAATAATTCTTTGGTACTTTGGTATGGCACTTGATAAGCAATTGCTTTAAGTATTTATTATTATTATTATATTAAATTGACCTACTCATGAGCAATTAGTATTTTTCTAATTGTTTAGATCTGTCTTTATTTGTATGGAGCATTTTGTAATTTTGTTCATGTAATTCTTGTGTGTGCAGGTAGACTTCCATATATTTTATACTGTCTTCAATTATTTTAAGTGGAATTTCTCTATTTCTTCCTGCTAGGTTTTGTTGGCAATACGTAGAAATGCTGATGGCTTTGGTCAATTTATTTTATATCCTGCAATGTTACTGAAGTTTTTTAGTTGATTCTGTAGGGTTCTCTATCAACATAACAACATTATCAACATAGCACATGCAAAAAATGTTTCCTCCTATTTTTATTCCTTCAGTTTCTTTTTCTTGTCTTACTGCTATAGATAGTATTTCTAGCATGATATTGAATAATAATGGTGATAAAAGACATCCTTACTTCACCCCAATATTATTGGAAAGGCTTCTCGTTTCTACCCATTACAACATAATGCTTGCTTTTGGTTTTAGATAGGTACTACTTGTCATTTTAAGAAAAGCTTCCTTTATTTCTATGATTTCTAGTGTTTTTAATAGGAATGGGTGTTATATTTTGTCAAAAGTTTCTTCCATATTTGTTGATATAATTACATGATTTTTTGTTTTTCTTATTGATATGGTCGATTATGCTTGTAATGTTCCTAACATTGAACCAGCCCTGCATTCCTGCCATAAATCCCATCTGGTCACAATGTATGATCTTCGTGATATATTGTTATAATCTCCTTGCTAGGAATTTATTTAAAAATTTTTACATCAGTATTCAATAGGGAAATTGGTCTACAATCTTATTTCTCTGTTTTTGCTCTCCCTGACTTAGGAATAAAAATTTGTGTCATAGAAGAAGGGATTTGGTACTACTCTCTTTATCTATTTTTTTCAAACATTTTGCATAGTTAATTGTTCTTTAAATATTTGGTAGAATTCACTTGTAAATCCATCTTGTCCTGGTTTTTTTTTCTTATTCTAAGATAGAGTTATTTAAGAAGTCTATTTCTTCTTCTGTTAATCTTGATAATTTATATTTTTGTAAATATTCACTTATTTTATTTAGATTGGCCATTTTATTGGCTTATAATTGGGCAAAATAGGTTCTAGTAATTGCTTTAATTTCATCTTCGTTGGTTCTACATTCACCCTTTTCATTTTTACGACTGGTAATTTGGGCAGCCAGATCATACAGTAGATAAAGCCCTGGGCCTGGAGTCAGGAAGACTCATCTTCCTGAGTTCAAATCTATCCTCAGCCACTTACTAGCTGTGTCACCCTGTGCAAGTCACTTAATCCTGTTTGCCTCAGCTTGCTCATCTGTAAATGAGCTGGAGAAGGAAATGGCAACCTTGTGTGGAGTCCCAGCAGCAACTCCTAGGGTCCTTTACCTGCAAAATCACTTTCCTGTAGGGACTATGCAATTTCTTGCCTTTTTAAAAAAATTATTTATTTTTGACAATTATTTAGAAAGTTTTTTAAGTTATGAATTCTCTCCCTCCAACCCCCGCCCCTGCCTGTTGAGAAGATAAGCAACATGATGTAATTATACATGTGAAAACAAGCAGAACATTGCTATATTAGCCATGTTGCAAAAAACAGGAAAAAATTAGAAAGTGGAAAAAGTCTTTCAATCTGCATTCTCAGTCCATTGGTTCTCTCTGGAGGCAGATGGCATTTTTCATCATGAGTCCTTTGGAATTGTATTGATCATAGTAGCAAGTCATTCATAGTCGATCATCACACACTGTTGTTGCTATGTACAGTGTTCTGGTTCTGTTCACTCGGCATCAGTTCATGGAAGTCTTTCTGAAACCATCCTGCTCATCATTTCTTAGAGCACAATAGTATTCCATTGCATACATGTACCACAGCTCGTTCAGCCATTCCCCAATTGATGGGCATCCCCCGATTTCCAATTCTTGGCCACCACAAAAAGCTGCTAGAAATATTTTTGTACATATAGGTCCACATCCTTTTTCTTTGATCTCTTGGGGATATAGAGCTAATAGTGGTGTTGCTGGTTCAAAGGGTATCCCAAAAGGGCATAGTTCCAAATTGTTCTCCAGAACAGTTGGATCAGTTCACAACTCCAATAATGCCTTAGTGTTCCAGTTTTCCCACATCTCCAACATTTATCGTTTTCCTTTTTTTTTGTCACATTAGCCAATCTGGCAGGTTGTGACATGGTACCTCAGAGTTGTTTCAATGTGCATTTCGCTAATTATTAGTGATGCAAAGCATTTTTTCATGTGTCTGTTGATAACTTGGATCTTTCCTTTGGTCATTTGTCAATTGGGGAATAGCTT